>OZ010794.1:135702722-135958722 GCA_963932465.1 Maratus speciosus | reverse complement strand
AATAGGTGGGTTGCGGCAGGGTCTAATTACCTATGGGATAAACTTCCATCAGTAAATTTTAATCAGGCGCTGAGTTAAAAAATTTTTCAACTTTAATGTAGGTCTACTACGAATAAAATTTGTAAACAACTCTTCTAAAGGGTTAACATTTTCTATTTAAAAAGAATAATGGTTACATGCATAATGCAAACATTTTTTTAAATAAATTCCTTTTAAATTAGTTCAACTGTTTGTGAAAACTTTATTAAACTTTCTTTAATAAAAGTGTATCTTTTTATTGTTATATCTTTTTTTTGTACATAATATTTAAAAATAATTAAAATATCCTTTTAAAATTTAATTTATTTTATGTTAATTTATATATACTTCATGGGTTTTATCCAGACTTTTACGCTACTAATGCACATCAATACATCTAGCACATTAAAGCAATTCTTAAATATTCAACAAACGCCGGAAAAAATATAAGGCCCTTCAGTTATATAAAATAAGATTTTTCTTTTACTGTATCTAAATTTAGTGAACAGTAAGAGTCCAGGAAGGAAACTCTGTGTCCTCACATGAGTTTGCGAGATTAATGACTAAAACTAGAATTTTTCCGAAGTGTCACATTCGATCCGGTGAATTTGGGAGATTAACCCCTTAATTCTCGTTCCCGTGATATTCACGGGCTGTGTCGTTGATTCAGATTGTTTGATTCACACTAGATTTATGAAATAGTGGAATTGCCTTTAGCATGGTATCATTTTACCTGTCATTAAATAAGGTGAATATTTCTTTTTGAAATAAGTGGTGCCAATGAGCAATTTGAATTTTTAAACCGTAATTTAATGCGAGGGTTAAAGGATTAATGTTTTCCCATTCATCCAGTAATTTTTCAGTTGGAATGGCTGAGTTCTGTATTTCATAGATAGGGCCGCCACAAGTGGTCTGAATCTGTAGAGCATATTCAATTATATATTCAATTATCTATATGTCGACACCTCTTTTATGACTGTCCTTAAGTCCTACAAGTTATATATAGAAAGATGTTATACCAGCTCTGAAAAGAAGAACAGTAAAAGATGAAACATTGTACGACCAATGTCCACCGGGTTATGATACTTCGAAATTTACAAAATTTCGAAGTTTCCCGGCACCAAAATCGAATTGACATTTTTTAGTTTCAGGAACCTTTGAAATTTCGCAAGATTCACAATACCAGAACTCAATGACTTTTAGTTGTACAAGAATGGTATTTTCACTGTTTTACTTGTACAAGAATGGTATTTTCACTGTTTTACTTGTCAATTTAATAAAATGTTTTAAAAAATATTGTAGGAAGTCTATTACAACTAGAAAGCCTACTAACTATCTATATTATAAAGGACAGACGTATTTGTGCGAAACGCTAACGTCATTTTGCGACTAGTAACTGCAGACGATCAAATTTCCCTTTTACTGCATTTTTAAAATCTTTTAAACTTCTATGCATTGCACATTTTCAATTTTTACGCTGTCGAACAGGAAAAAAATGCACTTTCAGATGCAATTTGTTTGAAAACGGTAACGCTGTTTAGCCATATTTTATTGTTTTAAAAATAATTTTCATCAAAGTTCGAATTTGTCCGAAGTGTTCCATTAGATCCGCTGAATTTGAAGAGATTAATTTTAAGTGTGTGTAAAGCAGAGTTTCCTCTTTGGCTTCTTTTTTTTTAAATTTAGAAATTTCAAATTTAAACTTTTGCACTCCAGTGACACCTATACGGTGACATACTGAGTTCAGGGCTGCCATAGGCGACTATTTTTAATTTCTACCGAGCACCACTTTCACAAAACCAAAATTATTGACAAAAATCAGTTCCAGAATACTAGCAAGAGAAATATACTAAAAAAATCTATTGTTTTTTTTTTTTTAATAGTGATGCGAATAGAACAGAAAAATAGTCGCCTGCGGCAGTCCTATACAATTAACCAGAAATCTACTCGCATCGCATATGTGTCAGTGGTGGGCAAAAGGTTCAACCGGAAATTACGAAAGGAGGGTTTTCAGGGCTGCCACAGGTGACTATTTTTTAATTCTACCTTACACCACTTTCTCAAAACTAAAATTGTTAACATTATGTTCAAAAAATTTTGAAAGAGAAATATACTACTTTTTTTTTTTAATAGTTGTGCGAATAGAATAGAAAATTAGTCGCCTGCGGCAGACCTGGATTTTTAATTCCGGTAGACTGGAAATTTCTGTCATAAAACAAAGCAATAATAAATTATTTGTAAATTCCGGTGTGAATTTCTAAATAAAAAATGACTTCAAACTGGCAACTCTGGTGTAACATACAAGCTTCCAATTGTTATCCTTTTAAGGGGTAAAGAAATTGTTGAAATATTGAATGCCTTTAGAATTTGCGAGAAACAGATTGGGAAAAAAACGCTGTCCTAAATTGCCGTTCTAATGTTATTTGTGTTAAAACAAATAATCGATGGATACATAATTCAAGCAAATTTCAAATAAAATTTATATATAATATGCTAACTGTATTTATTTTATTTATTTATTACTAGCTATCACGTCATTAAAAGAAAATTAAAAGGATTAATTATGATATTTCTGCCCCGATAATTAAAAATATACGGTAGCGCTCAAAAGTATTATGACAACCTTATATTCTCTCTTATTTTATTTAATATAAAAATGTAAAAGAAAATATATTCCCTATAATTAAGAACACTGTAACTGCAGCTATTTAAATGTATCAAGTGTCAAGTTGTTTGTTAACATTCGGCGCCACCGAAGAAATATGACTCCGCCTTAGCTCAAAAGTATTTTGACAATTAGTTTCCATTTAATTGTTGAAGGTGTCAGTGGCGCTATAGCTTCGATTAGTGTTTTTATTGACTTATTGTTATTATTGTTAAGGATCAGGAATGCCGAAAAGTAAAAAAAAATATTGAAGTGATTCTAGAAAAGCCGCTATAAATGCCTTTAAGAAAGGAGGACTGCAAGCAGAACTAGCTCGTTCTTTTAACGTGTCTCGGCAACTTGTTATTACATGGAATAAAGTTTTTAATAAACAGAAATACATCGAAAATAAGCTTCAAAGTGGCCATCCCTAAAAAACAACTTAGAATATTGACTATATTATAAAAATGATATCTACAAGCGATTGTCGTAAGTCCGCTGTAATAATAAAAAATGAATTTAAAGAAAATTACGGCATAGACATACACGTTTCATCAGTCAAACGACGCCTAAACCTCTATGGTTTACATGGTAGAAGACCAGCAGAAACACGTTTGTTATCTACTAAGAATAGGAAGGCTACAGTTCAATTTGTAAAACGGCATAACCCTTTCGGGAGCAATATCAATTGTAACATGATTGATTAATTCAGTTGACTTTTGGTTTCTTTCTAAATTCATCTTCAGTAATGAATAAAACCTCGTATCATCTCCAATAGTTGAAAGTTGCTTTAGCGGAATTTCGCTTTCAGCACCGTACACGGGACTTGTCATCTTTCCACGAGCTGTAGCCATTATTTCAACCGAACATTGAGGAAAAGACCACATAATTCAGAGGTACAATTACACACAAAAGAAAAGTAATTCAGGAAATGTCTGCCAAAACGAAGTACAAAACTGCTACTGGGTCGTTACCTGTAAAGGAGAGTAGAAAAAGGCTGTTACATATACTTATTACTTATATAATATAGTGTATAATAACTGTTATTTATTTATATAAAAATGGCATTTTTCTAAATATTTAACTATTTTAGATCTATTTATAATTCGTATCTATTTGTAAATCTATTTGAATTTTTAAGGCTTTTGTGTGATTCACGGAATTTCTATGAGATGAATGTACCCATTCGTTATTTTGCTACGGATAAAGATGGGTTTTAATTTGGCTTTAGAACTTGGTTATAACGGCGCAGCGTTATGATCATGTCGTATGGGGGGGGGGGGGGGTCGCTGAAACTGTGCCGTGATGTGCTAATTGTGCATGTTTTTACCTATGGCTGATAGTTCGCCAACAATTTTAATTTTTTTATTATGCGGGCTATCATATTTCCTCTTTCGTTTAGTTCAGTGTTATATAGTGTTCGCAAAAATGATAGCTTACTCGGTAATTTGATCTTAATGAACGTCTCTGAAGGAGTACCACGTTTTTCTTACAGTGTTTAAATGTTTGACATGTACGATTTGGTTTCTTTAATACTCAGGTTTTTATCTTTTTATGTGAAAATGAATACTCACATTGAAGGTTTTTTTTCTTAGCACAATGAGCCATCGACTCGAAGACCGCTCTTCATACGCTATTTTCATGAGTACTTTTAGTGTGAGTCATATGCTACGATCTGCAGCTATCAGTGATATATTGGGTTGTTCTGAGAGTCGTGTCCGTTTGGAAAAATCAATTCGCACCGGAAAATTCTGGCCGGTACTTATTAGACATCACTGTCTAATAATTAAACGTTAGAATTTTCCGGTATGAATTGACTTTCCGAACGACCCGATAGAACGGAAAATGAGACTTATTTTATGGGAGGTATCCTCATTAACTGAATAAGGCGAAGAAAACATTTAAAAAATGACAGTGGCCAACAAGCACAGCAGTTATCAGCTATATGACTTACACCATAGATGACAACATCTCTTTATTATAACGGAGTCTCATCCAAGGTAAACATGTTTTGAACCGGATACTTTATTCAATAAAAAAAGACATCTGATACTTCCTTATAGGAAGAAGAGACATTCCCTTAAATACGTTTTCCGGTTTTAAACATTTTTGTTTCGGATCAGATTTGGAATAATTGACAGACGTTGGCATCTATGCTTACACTACAAAATTCCATGCAACTAGCCCAAAAATGAGTAGAAATATAAACAGTAAATAGCAAATTTCGTGTATCCTGTGAGTGGAGTGAACTTCTCGGTACTCAAAGCAATTTAACCTCCAGCCGCGGGAAACGCTATTTTCGCGTTCCAATGGGATACTTTTTAAAAACTCAGATTGTTTGATTCCCATCACTTTTTTTATAATTCGACTTATTCTTGCATTATTTAATCTACAATTAAATAAAGTGATTAGTTATATTTCAAAAAAGTGATGGAAGTTAAACAGTCTTAATTTTAAAAAAGGTAACTCACTGAAAAAGTATTCCGCAGATGGAGAGTGAACCGCTAAAACATTCATTCATCAAACAAACATTTAATGCTCACGGCTGCCACTTTTTAAAGAAAACAACCGTATGACAAGAGCGAACATGGATACTTCATTGCCTGTAACATTAAATTTACAGAACTAAACATATTAATATTTTCCTTTAAAATGTTTCTGGTGAGAGTCTATATATTGCATTATTGCAGCTAATAATAGATTGCTTTTTATTTCAATTTTTTATTTGTTTGCAAATATCAATTTCTCGAAATTTCTATTATGTAGAATTTTAATTACAAATGAAATTGCGTAACTCCCAACTGATATTCCCTTGCCCAAATATAATAATAAAATAATAAAAGCTATTATTTCTCTATCTACAAGTATATCAATACTAATATTATAAAGAAGTAAAAATTGTTTCTCTGTGTGTTTGTTCGAGGTAATCTCTGGAGCTGCCAAACCGATTTCAAAGGTATTGGTATCAAAATGATTGTGTTAGTCCTATTTAGAAAATAGGCTATAGCTTATGTCCGTACAACTAACCCGAAGAGGGTGCAAGAGCAAAAAATGTTCTAAAAATGAGATTTTTGTGTCATTGAAGGGCTTAGAAACATGACATTTGGAATGGTAGTTACTTATAAGATATAAAAGATCTCTAAGAACATTTCTTAAAACATTCGAAATTTAAAAGGATGAAAATGCGCAAAAAGTGTTCTAAAACACGTTCTAAATGGTGATTTCTAGGAGGTCTCAGGAAGTAACGAATCGATTTAAAAAATAATGGTGTCAAAATGATGGTGACAGCCCTTTCTCCAACATAAGCTATATTTTTTGTCGGTGCACTACCTAAAAGGGGGTGCAGGAGCAAAAAACGTCCTAAAAGGCGATTTTTGTGTTACTGAAGGCTCTAGAAACAGGAAATTTGGAATGGTAGTTACTTATAAGATATAAATGATCTGTAAGAATATTTCTTAAATCATTCGAAATTTAAAGGGGGGTGAAAATGCGCAAAAAGTGTTCTAAAAATGTTGAAAATGGCGATTTCTAAGCAATCTCAGGAAGTAACGAACCGATTTAAAAATTAATGGTGTCAAAATGATGGTGACAACACTTTCTCCAATATAGGCTATATTTTATGTCGGTGCAATTTCCTCAAAGGCGGCGCAGGAGCAAAAAACGTTCTAAAAATGCGATTTTTGTGCTACTGAAAATCCTAGAATCATGACATTTGGAATGGTAGTTATAAGACACAAATGATCTTTAAGAACATTTTTTTAAAAAAATCGAAATATACGAAGTGTGATAATGCGCGAAAAGCATTCTAAAAACGTTCTAAATGGCGATTTCTACGTAAACTCAGAAAGTAGCAAACCGATTTCAAAGTAGTGGTTGGAAATTGATCATGATAGACTTTGCTTCGACATAGGCTCTATGGCATGTTGGTTTCACTACCACCTGTAATTTGCAGGAATAAAAAGGAAACGTTCTAAATTGTGATCTCTGTGATACTGAAAAAGCTAGAAACTTTAACCCCTTGACGGGCAAGCAATTACGGTTGTGTAATCATGAATTCCCACCGGAAATTTAGAAAAAAAATTATTTCAAAATAAGGAAAAGCAATTTTCCGAATTATTCCCACCAAAGTTAGAAAAGTAAAATTTCATAATTTTTTTCCGGATCAAATCTTCATTAATCGTAGGTGGGATAAAATTTATCCCACCGCCCCTCAATGGGTTAAATATGCAGTGGTTGTCACTTATAACATATAAATGCCCTCTAAGAACTGTCGAAAATAAATTCGAAATTTGAAAGAGGTGAAGCGAAGGGAAGGGGCGAAAAGCGTACTAAAAAAAGTCCTAAATTAAGATTTCTATGCAATCTCAGGAAATTAGCAAACCTATTATAAAAGTAATGGTTGCGAATCAATGGTGACAGTCTCTGATTCCATAGAGGTTATATTTTATGCCAGTGCCACTACCACATCGGGTTGGCAGGAGGAACAACAAATGTTTAAAAAATCCTTTAAAAACTTTTGAATTACCATTTCTATGGAATATTAGGAAATACCAAATCGATTTCAAAATTAATGTTGCCAAGTTAATGGTGACAGTTTGTGCTTCAACATAGGCATTTTATTTTACTTCCACTGCCACCAGAGAGGTGTTAGACCGATAGACAAAAAGCTTGGAATTTGAAATGCTGGTTATTTTAGGTAGCTTTCATTACAAAAAGCTACCTATTGCAGTCGTTCGGAGGAAAGCGATTTCAAAAAGTTTGGTATATTTTCACTGATCACGACCCCCAGACCCCGAAACCACCCTCCGTTCAAATGTATATATATATATATATATATATATATATATATATATATATATATCTGATTTTTGTCACACTGTAACTCTGGTATTTATGAGAAGATTTGGATGTAACTTCGTGTATATATAGTACATACCAATGTCTCGACCGAGTTCGTTCGCTAGCTTCATCCCCGATCTTGTTTCAAAATGGCGGCCATTTAATTTTTTTTTTCATTTAAAATATGAAATGTTGTACCAAAAAATTGTAAATTGAAAAATATTTTTTTCTTATGTGTTTCACCTTGATACAAAGATTCCGGAGCAGTTTTTGTTTCGTATATATCTTAAAAAATGGCTGAGTTATACAACTTTGAATTTCTAGCGTGGCTGACATTTTGAAACGACCTGATATTTGTCACGCGATAACAGGGGAGTATTTATGAACCGATTTGCATCTACCTTGGTGTATTCATAGTACATACCAATGTCTCGACCGAGTTCGTTGGCCAGCTTCATCCGCCGTCTTGTTTCAAAATGGCGGCCATTTTAAAAAAATTAAAAAAAATAAAATTTAAAATCAAGTGGCAAAAAATTAGAAGATGAAAAATATTTTTTTCTTACGTGTTTCAAACGCCACGCTTTAATTTTCGTTTACCTCTCTTTATTAGCATTTTTTTTTACATTATTCGAATTAAATTTTTCTCATATGGCTACATTGCATAAAAAAAATACTGTCCGAATTAAAATACATTTTTTCCAATATTCTCATTTGATGTTTTTTTTTCATTTTACATGTATTTTATTATACATATTTCATGAATTTAAGTTGATTTCTATTTAACGAATTTTCTTTATAACGAAGTGTTTTGGTGTAACGATGACAATTCGTTAAATGGAAGTTTCACTGTATTTTCAGCTGTCTTCTCAATTGCAGGAGTCCAGGATAGAATCTTTTGAAGGCAGATAGTGTTAATTTTCAGCACATCTGGTATAGATGTGCTTGTCGTCCGCAAAATGAAGTTAGCGATTTTTACCCGAAACAAACAAAAATGCCCTTTTTGAAAATGACTACCAATCTGAAACTCCGGGATAAACCAATATGTTCATTACATTCAAAACGAAACTAGTGATTTTATCGGCAGTTTTAAAAAAAAGTTTTGAAAGCAATCACGATGCTTCGAAACAAAAATTTACCCGTAGATTCGTAATTATGATTAATTTAAATAACGACATTTTCAACGGCAAAATACTTCTCTAGCCATATACGCATATTTCATGATTTTTCTAATGCATTGAATTAAGACACCATTGATCCAATGAGCGGAAATGTGACAAAGAGAATTTATTGTCAGATCTGGTAGACCGAATGGAGTTATTAATAAAGAGGATGAGACATAGAGTGTGCTGTCTACCAGTAGCGACTGAAGTAACTGAGGAGGTTGTCACAAGACGGCGGCTGCTTTTTTTAAATCGGATCTTCAGTTTTTGATTACCGGAAAGGCAAACGTCCCACCAGTAAAAAAGAATAGAAAATTTCGTCTTATTTAAACATCTTATTCATGGAATTTTTTCTCAAAAATTGCGTAAAAATTTATATTTTTTTTTACTGGTGCAAGTATACCTTGTAAAACTGTCCGTTTGTTTCCCTGGTTGCCACAATATGGCGGAAACGCAGGGCCTAACTGTCGCCAAAATAAACTTGTACCAGTAAAAGTGAAAATCTGTTTCTAGAATTATTTATTACTGAAATTTTGCAGTAATAAGACGTTTAAATAAGTTGAAAATATCTATATAAATCTATTGCTGGAAGTTTCCACCGGCAGTAAACAACTCCTGCGATAGCGGTTACAGTTGAATCTTCACTATTTTAAGGATATGTCAGTCCCTCTTATTAATAGTTCCATGGTAGACCGGATGTGCTTAATTCGGATCCATGTCACCCTCGTCTGAAGAACCTTTTGTATTTTCCTATAGTTTTCTTTGAACCACGTATAAATATGAATTTGGTTTCCTTAGAAAGATCCTAGTGGATGGCATTCTCTCCCCCCCCCCCCACACACACACACTGTATTACAGCTTCGCGAAGATAATTTGTCGTAACAATGTTCCAAACTATCTATGGCATATCAACCGATTTTCAGTTATATTATGGTAGACTCACTGCCGAATTGAAAAAAAGCGCAGATAATCTACTTACGGAAGTGCTAAACTGCAAGCATAGACGTGGTGTTCGTTGAAAGTAATATTTGTTATAAAAGCACTAAGGTAGATACCCTAAGTCCAGTGGTTAAGATTCTAGCCACAAAATGAGAAGCTTGAAAATGAAGTTTGCAGGTTCGATGCCAGGGGTCCCACTGGTCCCATTAAAATGTGTAGGAATTACTTTTGTTAACAAAATATAAAAGTACATAAGTATCGCTGAGATGGCCTTTAGTTGTATGTCTTGTTTTAAACTTTTACAAAATACACGTCTAAAAAAGGACTTTTATTCTTATCGGACAGACTCTTGTTGGTTCCTTTTATCCCAAATCATGATCATTTTCATGCATATGAAATTTCCCCATTTGTTTAACATTATAATTTGGATTACAAATTTATAAAATGTGCCAAACCTAACACGATGGTTGTCTGATTGAATTATGTATACAGAACTACTTCTTCAAATATGAAATAAATACTTTATTACAAATAATATAGATAATGATACTTTCTTTAGTTAAACATTTAAATAAATCCTTATCATAATTCATAAAACTTCCATTATTTGATGCATGAAATAAATAATATTACTTTAAAGTTACTCTTACTTTACCATTTATCTACTGCAATTTTTTTCATGTAATTTTTTTTTCACTTACTACAATGAAAATAAAAGGATAAACATAAAAAAAATACTCACCCGTGAGTTATTTAATTAATTAGAGGTGTAATTAATTAAAGTGGTGCTTTAAAGTACCTTCAGTACACTATGACTAAAACATCGTAACAGAAAACCCACAAGTTATTTCAAACGTCATCAGATTTGCGGTAAAATATTCTTGATTTGATGAGTATGTTAATTATAGCCTTTTTTTTTCTTACTTACAAGTATTTATTTTTTCAAATTCCGGTGTCAATCATTTATTTCAACACTTTAGCTTTGAAAATGCTTTGCCCATGAAAGGGTTTTAAAAAAATATTTTTTTTTTTTTTTGGTTTCGGTCTTGTTTGCAGTCTTTTAGTTATGCGACGTCGCAAATTCCAGTGGCAACATGATCTCTCGCATCTCCTCATATTTAACATACGAACTTACATATGCCATTTCAAGCATAGCAAAAAAGAGCCGGCGCCACAACTTTTTCGATTTCCTAGGCAAAATAATAATGAAACAGATAAGAAATACTAGTAAAATTATTACTACACTACATTTTAGTAATTACATTTCAAATCTGATGAAAACGATGCATAACTACACTGACGAAAAGTAAACAAGAAGTTTTTCTACAACATCCAGTGTTCTGATGGTACTTATAAATACCACCGAGTAATTCAACTGCTAAATCAAATAAATACACCGTTCACCTAAAATAGCTAGTCAGATTGTATTCTAAGATCATAATGAGCACATAAAAAAAATCCAACACTTATCTTATATCCATTACTGTGTTTGTTTGCAGCATGCCAATCTGTACAAAATGTCTGCACAAAACACATCGACTCTTTCAAAGATACCCTCTTTCCTTAATAAAATAACAAACCTAGAACTTCTGCTGCCATATATCCGGATAAAGTGGAGTTAAAAAAGTGTTTTTGCAAAGTACCATTAAAATATTAGTAATGTTCACTATGGGAAGAAAGTTCAAAGTGAACGGTGCTTATAAGTACCGTCAGTAGATAAAAGGTTAAACTGAACATGTGATCTATTTGTGAACATAAATTTCTTGCTTAAAATTATTTTTAGGCTGTTTTAATTTGTTTAATTTATTGGTGTTATAAAACACTCAAATAATAATTTGAAATTAATATTTGTTTGTTACAAATTCGTTGTGTTATTTAAAGTCGTATCACGATTTAGCTAAAATAAAGTGATTTTAGACTGTCAAAAAAAATAAAATTTTTCATGGATGTATGGAGGCTTATTTAATAGAGGCTTATTGGAGGCTTATTTAATAGAGGCTTATTGGAGGCTTATTTAATAGAAGAGGTTCGATATTCATGTAAGAAAATCCTAACCCAGTGGTATGGAAGATAAAGATTTTTGGGAGGAAAATCTAATAATGGGGAGTGGGTAAGTGTGATCAAGGAATCGCACAAAGGGTTTCGTTCAATATCCCTTTCAAAATACTTTATCCTTTAATAAAAAAAAAAAGCCAAATCATTAATTTATGATTATTAAATCTTTACACAGAAGAAAACACTGTTAAATTTTATTTTAAAGTGATTATAAAAAGAAGTTATTTTTAATCAAATTAAAAATACTAAAATCAAATTATTTTAATAAAATTCAAATTTCCGAAATTTAAAAAAATGTAGCGGAGGTTTAAAAAAATTTAAATTTCTAAAAACCATAAAATCCTTTATACGAAATTTAAAATGCTAGAATTTTCCAAGAATTTAGTAGATATTCCAAACAAATTTTTAAACTCGGAATTTTCTCAAAACGAAACAAATTGTTTAAATACGAAATTTGAAACATTTAAATTTTGGCAACTTCTAAAAAAAAAAAAAAAAAAAAAAAAAAAAAAAAGAATTTTTGAAAAAAAAAATTGATAAGAAAATTTACAACAACTTTTGGCCTTAAAATGCGAAAGAAATTGCAAAAGTTTTCTTAAATTGAATCTATTAAATAATAAAATCTATTCATTTGAAAAAAACTTCATTATCCGGCGCCGAGTTTTGAACCGAGAACCTTTTGGTTAGCAGGCCTTAACCTTACAACGGAGTTACTGAACTTGGGCGAAAAAGGCTAAAATTAAGGTTATATTTTCTTTAAAATTTAAATCTGAGAAATGGTCGAATGTCATTAAATTAATTTACTTAATTATAATACCACGAGACTTGAGTGAGAAGAATGGGGTTTCGCCAGATGAACGAAATCCTGAAATAAGTTCACTATTAGTATTACAATGACATATTTTTTAATTTATATCAGTAATTTTTTTTAATGTTAAAATTGGTATGGCAGGACTATTGCTCCTGATTACTAGGCCTGAGCCCTGATACAAAAATGGCGGCTGTCGTAGGTTAATTTATTTCATATGATCCCTTGAATTTGAATACCAAGAATTTTGAATTTTTTCCAGGATTTACTTTTCTGAGAATAAATAATTTAAATAAAACTTTTAGAAATGACTGGTGTGTAATTTCAAGGGACGATACAAACGTTTATCAAATCCCGCATACGACAGCCTCAATTTTTTTGTGAGCGCTCAGGCCTAGTATTTAGTGGGTTGTGGCCTGACTGAGCGATGGAGTAGCTGAGGCGTTGCTGATTAAAGATCGAAATTGACAATGATCGGTTAAAAAAAGAAAATAAAACATACCGGGGAAGATTAGAGTAACTGGAGCAATGTATTACGAGAGCGAAAAAAAACCTGTAATATTTCTGAACTTGGATTTAGTATGCAACGTAGAAAAAATAGATATGAAACAAAAAATTAAATTCCCTGTAATAATACAAAATAATTTTTATGCCATTTTTTCCAAATCTCGTCAACTAGTTTTAAAACGTTGGCTACAAATGACGACGTGTAAGTTGGACATGTGTAAGACTTATGTAAAAGATTTTGAAACTTCTATTTTCACATAACTGCTATAATTTGAGAGTCAACGTCGTATTTTTGGAAGCAATTTTAGCGTCTGTGATTTTGGTATTTTAAAATGCTTGAAATAAAACAGTTAACAAAACTGCCAGTCATCTGTTGTACTACCGAGATTTTAGCCATCGTAACATCGCACCACTTGCAATACACAATCTTTCTATGGCGAATAAGTAAATAATCATTGGTAAAATAAGACAATTTTTTCGAATATAGTGGTAGAAAAAAAGCGTTAAAGTTGGCAGCTATGAACCACTTACTCATGTCGAACTATTGAATAAAACAATTTAAAATTATTCAACTACTACCGGAAATAGTGTAAGGGCATTTATGTAGATCCATTTAATTATATTTTTTGCCGTTTGTCAAAATGTAAATTAGTGGCTCAGTCACGCAAGCAAACTCCGAGTTCACTTACGAGTTTGCGAGATGAGATCGATGAAGTAAGTTATCAGTACGTCCTGAGACGAATTGGTTTAGTATATCATACCTACATTTTTTGTAGGTAGGTGAAATATGTAAACTTTAACGAGAGTCTTATGTTTGTGAATCGCTGTTCTAAAGCGAAAATTCTTTAATTTAGAACAGGTGTGGCTACAACTTTGGCACGCAAAACACCACTAAAATTTAAAAGAAATTTCTGACATCTTGAAACGCAGAGATTCGGTGATTAGATAAGACAATGATTACCATAAAATTTCAGTGGTGTCTAGCGTGCCACAGATGGCCACCCCTGCTTTAGAACGACTAATAGATGCATATATAATACATACAATTCTCACACAAATTTCTTATAGATTATTTTAACTTCATTAAATATTGAAACATATAAAGATGAAATAAAGAGTTTTCTTTGTCGTACAGAATAGGGGAAAAGATAAAAAGACATCTGTATCTTTTAAATTTTAATTAACTCCATGCTGTATAATCAATACTAAATACGCTTTCTCTTGACTTTCAAACTACTTACGTATATCCAACCATCTAATGAAAGAACAAGTTTTAAAATATCCAAATACTCACGGAAATAATATAAGGATATTTATGTATATAAAGTCAACAAATTTTTTAGCGCTGTGTGAGGTTTCAGAGTCTTCTAGAACAATCACGCAAGAGAAATCTGACTTCTCATATCGTCGGTACCATGTCAAACTATCCAATGTGAAAATAGTGTGCTACTTTCTAAAAATTCAGATTTTTTGATTATCACCACATTTTTGAACTTGTAAAATTCGCCTTATTTGATCTTATTTAATGACATATTAATTAAAGCGAAAACAAGGGGAATTTTATCATTTCAGAAAAGTGGTGCCAATCAAGAAATCTGAATTTAAAAAAAGTAATCCAACTTTTTTACATTGGACAGTTTGACATGGTACCGACGATATTAGCTTGCTAGACAGGATAAATGAAGTAAATTATCAGATTGTTCGGATACCTTTAATGCCTTGATGGTCGCCCTAAATTTCGGTATAGAAATTCAAATTGCTTGCTGGGAAAGCTTTCTTGAAAAAGAAATATTCAACTTATTTAATGGCAGGTAAAATGATACCATAATAAAGTCAATTATACTATTTCATAGCTGCCAACTTGTACGGATTATTGCTATCACTAAAATTTAACAGAAATTTCTGCCTTACTTAATTATCAAAATTCTTTGAAATGCGGCGATTGAATTAGGCAAAAGTTTGTATTCAATTTTAGTGGTAATAAAAACCCTTACAAGTTGGCAGCTATGCTATTTTATAAAACTGGTGGTAATCAAATAATCTGAATCTTTTATTAAGATTGTCATAGCGCGTGAATATCACGGGAGCGAGAATTAAGGGGTTAATTTATTCGCTTAGCATTTTTTTCTTTACAAGGTTGACTTTTAATGCATGTATTATGATTATGTAGCTTTTGAGCCCCACCACCGAAAACGTCCCAAATATATCATTGTTATGGACATCAAGTGAACTCTGTGTTCACCACATTTAGATTGCTTTATGTCTTTTTCGTTCACATATAAAAAAGAAAACTTTTCTTTGTGTATATTAGTATATATATATATATATGTATATATATATAGAATAAAAATATATATATTGCCATGATAAGTGCCTTTTTTTGTTTAAGTGGCTTTTGCTGCCTCCTTTACAGTTACTCCTGCCCATGTTTGGTAAGAGTGAAGTCTGAACAAGTGCTAACTTAAATTTCTTTTTTTACATTTTTTCGTCTTGTTATATAGTACTTTTTATAACTACAGTTAAACCTAAAATAAAAATCCCTTTCTACTAACTTACTTGACTTAAGTTTAAATACTTAATACTTAATTTTAATCCATAAATTTTGTATTTTTGATTTTTCATTCATTTCCTTCATTTATCCATTAATTAGTTTAACTCTACACTTTATATTTTCCCAATTGTTCCCCAAACATAAGATATTACATTAATAGACTGGGTGTTAAGTTGATCACAGCTATGAACCTCCCCCCGCCCCCACTAAAGCTGCTCTACTGTCCAGAATTGTTCAGTCCTTCGTCAATATTGCTCTCTACGGACCAATCATGCAAGCAAACTCCGAGTTCACTTGTGAGTTTGCTAAGATATATGAAGAAAATAATTCACATGTTCGGAGACCTTTAATATATTCGCTTAGCAAATTTTTTTACGAGATTAGATTTTAATGTACATAATGTGCATTATCAAATGGGTAAATGATTTCTGTAGATAAATTGTTGAAATGCTGATTGTCACGAGAATTGATGGGCACATTCGTTTGAAAATAAGCCTTTTCCTGCACTTACGTTATAAAGACAAAATTTATTCCCAATTCATGGTGTAAATGTCTGTGTTTGGGATTAAAATTCATACAGATCATAAAAATGGATAACATTGGCCAAAAGGTACTTCTTAAACCGTTAGTTTTAATACTAGTGCGTATACTACATCACAAATCTAACATTTGTTTTATACAGTACTGACCAAAAAACTAGGAATTTTTGTGACATTTTTGAATATGTGCATTTGCCTACTTATGTTCATTTTAACATAGTTTTAGTAATTGTATGGAACATTTGCATTGACATTCAGGTAATTCATCAACGTTCAATATACTAGAAAAAGCCGTACTTTGTTTGGATTCGCGAAGCATTATTTAGTAAGAAAAGTATTTGAAAGTAACAATATTTTTTATATTATTTTTCTATTTTTATTAAGCAAAAACGGTATTTTATATTTTGGCGCATTTTAATTTTAGAAATGCAAATTCAGCCAAATAACTAAGAATTTCCTCGGAAATTTTTATTTATGATATAAGACTGGTATAAATAAAAATATTTTCGAAGCAAAATTTTACAAAGTATTTTTAAATTTTCAACTAAAAGCTCTTTTAAAGGAGTTTTTACATTTTCCGATAGTCTCTGGTGTTTTCTCAAATGGTTTGAAATAGTTATGTTTCCAATCTTTGTAATTCACACCAAATAATCTTTGATTGCATTCTTAGAATAATATATTCGAAGAGAGCTTGAAGAAAGTTACTTCTTCAAAATCCTATTTTCTGGAAAAACATTTGAAATCTGCTCTCGTTGATACTAAGAATTATTAACTTATTACGAGATGCTCGTATATTACTCTTATTATTCAACCTTCGAATTCGAAAAACACTTTATATAACGATTGGATCCTATTTCAACCCACCATTTGGCAAAATCTTGCCAAACTGTCGATAGTCGGCCAGTTGTTGCTCTTTTATTGCTGGAACGTTTGAGCAATGATATTTTTGTGATTTCACGTTTGTTACGTAAAAGTGATTCATAATTCAACATTTTATTTGTATTTTTAATGAATTTCAATCATTTATTAGTATTTGCGTTAATTAAAATAACAATTACGTCACTAAATGGTGACGTCATGATATAAAAATATAAAAAACATTGAAAAATGTCATAATCTGCTTTTTTTATTTAAAACATTCTTTTTGCTTTCTTTTGTTATATAAATAAATAATTAATTACGTCATTAATCGGTTATCTCATGATATTAAAAGAGGATATAAAAAGAGCATTGAAAAAATGTCATCGTCTGTTTGTTTATTTAAAACACGATTCCTTTTTCTTTATTTACTGAAAAAAGTCACCAATAGTCGATGTTTTAGGGATCGCTACATTAACGACTTTAAGGTATTTTTGGGTATTCCCATACATGAAATTTACTGCGTCAAGTGATTTTTATTTTAGTTTTCATGTGCGCGAAGTGCGGTAAAGTGATAGCTGCATTAACAATTTTCGTGTGTTTTTGGGATTCCGATACATGGACGTTGCAGTGTCCAGGGATGTTTCCTTTTCTAAGTTTCCATGAGCGCGAAGAGCTCATGCATGCGGTCAAGTGACTTCTGCATTAAAAATTTTCGTGTATTTTTCGATTCCAATGCAACGATGTTTCTGCGTCCAGTGTTTTTTTTTTTTTTTTTTTTTTTTTTTTTTTTTAAGTTTTTATGTGCGCGAAGCGCTTTGACGAGCGGTAAAGTGGTAGCTGCATCAACAAATTTTCGTTTATTTTTCGATTCAATTATAACGAGGTTTCTGAATACGGGGATTTTTTCTTGGTTATCATGTGCACGAAGATCTCATACGTACGGTGAAGTGATCACTGCATTAACAATTTTCGTGCATTTTTAGATTCCAATGCAACGAGTTTGGTGCGTCCATAGGTGTTTTTTTTTAGTTTTCATATGCGCGAAGCACTCATGCGTGCGGTAAAGTGATCTCTGCAGTTACAATTTTCGTGTATTTTTCGATTCCAATACAACGAAATTGCTGGGTCCAGTGATGTTTTTCTATCGTTTTCATGTGCGCGAAGGGATCATACGTGCGGTAAAGTGATGGTTGTATTAAAAATTTTTGTGTATTTTTCGATTTCACTATAACGAGGTTGCTGCATCCATTGATGTTTTTTAGTTTTCATGTGCGCAAAGCACTAATAAGTGCGATGTAGTGACCGCTGCATTAATGATTTTTGTGTACTTTAGTTTATTTTAAATCTTCACATTAATAGTTAAACTTTCTGAAATTTTCTTAAAACGTGTATAAAAATTTTATTTCTTGCCGCTCATGTAATCTTTTTTATATCTATCTTATTAAATTTGTGAAATAAAATATTTATATTTAACTCATAAATGTGACATCTAATTAAATCATCCGTTTGATATGGTTTAATTTGATAATTCTGTATTTCCATTATCATTTTTTGTCCAAACTTGCCTGAACGAATCAGATTTCACATCCGGCATGTTTCTATGCTCATGTAAAGGCAATCGACTTTCCATGACGTTTTTATCTCTAATATAATTTTGTCCTATGAGTAACTATAATTAAAAATTAAGGATGGGAAAATTCTACCTTTTATTTATAGGTGTTGCATTACCTTAAATACGAATAAACAATTAAAAAATCGCCATATTTGCATCTTTTTTCAAAAACAACGAACGGTGGGTTGAAATAGGATTATGCCATATGACGATTTTAACAATTAATTTTATATGTTTACAATTCTTTTTATGCCACGTTACAACAAAAAAATATCATAATATAATTCTTTTAAAATGCGTGAGTATCGTCTGCGTAAATGATTTAATCATTCATGACTTTATTTTTACTGACGTAATGATTTTTATTTACTGCAAGAAATACGCAGGTTTCATTATCGTTTACAAAAATAAATCTGTATAATGGAAAAATATATTCAACAAAATAATAAACAATGCTTTTGTTAAATCATTCGATAAGAAAATAATATTGTCATAATTTTCAGCTCATGTTTTATTTGTATCAAGTCCAAAAATATTTCTTTCCTTAATTAAATTTAAAAAACAGTTTTTGAGATATTTTGGCAGAATAATGAAAATATATTTTATTTATTTAATTAATCAAGATTCTATCTATAATGACTAACTCCATGATTTATTTTTTCTTCTGAAAATATACATGTTTCATTTTTTATTTGCAAAAATGCATCCGTAATGGAAAAACATGTAAAATAAATTAAGTAAAATAATATTTTTTAAGATTATTCTGTAAAAAAAAATAATAATAATATTGTGCAAATCTGCAGATCGTAATTTAATTTTTAGGTTTAATTTCAAGTCAAAATACTGAATACTTTTTTGTAAAGTGTACGACAAAATGTAATTTGTGTAGACTAAAAGTTAAAATGTGTCATACAATTACTAAAACTATCTTAACACTTTGCACTGCGTTGTCGCCGCTGCGGCGACATCATCTTTCCTTGAAAAATTCGTTTTGGACACGTCTAATAAAGGAACGTTAAATTTGCCTTATTTAATCAAAGCATTTTTGAAATTGTGTACTTGAAGGAATCTTCTTTTTAAAAAGTTGTGCCAATCAAATAAAATTTTTCTGTAATGACGAGGAGTTGCTAGTAGATCTCAGACAGAATGACGCGGAGTGCAAATGGTTAAATTTAGCAAAAGGAGGCGCTTGTACGTAATCGAAAACGTCACAAAAACTCCTATTTTTGGGCAGTACTGTACATTTAATTTAAAATAGAAATTGCATTCAATATTATTCAAAATAATTATTATGCTTAAACAGTGTTTAACAGTGTAGAGTTCTTTATTCGATGTAATATTTATTTAATTATAAAAATTTCTGGTTTGAAATATATTTATTAGGCTTCGTCGAAAATATTTGAAACATGTCAAAAATTGCATGTCAAAACAAAACATTTCAAAAAATGTTATTTTTACAAATTTGACGAAATTTAATTTTCTATATGAACCTCTGGTTCTGTAAGTTATATTTTAGAAAATATACTACTTTCTCTGCAAGTAGAAAAAAATCATATTTAAACTTTAACATTTATATGCGCATTTTTTAAAAAATATATATGACTCTCTGAATGGTTTATTACACAGGAAAAATAATGAAAAAAAAATCAGAGATACATTTTTCATATAATACGTCAAACATTTCTTCTGTTGCGCAGCTGCAATATAAGTAAAAACTACTGTCGTGTGGCTGTTTTACGCTAAAATAATGCAAATTAGTAAATACTTTAATAATTATGTCTCCAAATGCCTTATTTTATATAATTATTTATTTTATAAAATTTAACATTTAACTCTTTAATTCCCACGATAAAATATGTTCTAGAAATTACTTAGTTTAGAGAATCTGACTTAACATCAGAAAATTTCAATTGTTAATTTCGCTTTATTTAAATGTGGAATGTCTCTTATTAATTAAAGGGAATATTGCTATTTTAATTTTCTGGTGTGAATTAGGTATATACGAATAAAAAAGATCTATTGAATTCAAAACACTGTTGTTTGCATATATCCCCTTGAGGGGCAAGCAGAAATGTCTATAAATATTGAAATCTCACCGGAATAATCTAAAACTTTTATTTTTAAATAAGGAAAAGCAAAATCAGTGATTTTCCTCCAAAGATAAAAATATAAAATTTAGTTAAATTTTTCTGGTCAGAATTTTGTTTAAATTAGGTGGGATATCTTTTATCCCACCGCCCCTCAACGGGCTAAGCAAAGCTGCGCGCTAAAGCAGTGTTGCCAGATGGGCTACTTTTTTAAAAATCAGATTCTTGATTGGTACCACCTTTTTGAAATTATAAAATGTGCCTTATTTAACCCCTTGAGGGGCACCGGTATATATTATACACCACCTACGATTATTGAAGTTTTACACCAGAAAATTTTTATTAAAATTTACTTTTCTAACTTTGGTGGAAAAAAGCCGTAAAATGGCTTTTACTTATTTTGAAATAGAATTTTTCAAAGATTCCGGTAGGAATTCAGCATTTCACAAACGTAATTGCTTGCCCCTCAAGGGGGTAATGACATATTAATTAAGGCAAAAACAAAGTGAATTTTACCATTTCAAAAAAGTGCGGCGAATCAAGAAATCTGAATTTAAAAAAAGTAGCCCACTGGCAACACTGCACTAAAGTGTAAAGTTATGTTACAGCGAAAACCTTCCAGTTTTTGAAGTCAACTAATTATAACTTAAACGAGAAAATTCATTCAAATGTCTGTTTCTTGTTTCAATGTGATTATAATTTATGTCCTTTTATTTAATGAAATTCCTGATTCGATCTATTTTTTTCACGGAAATTTAGCAGCCATTCATGCTTTTATGAAGTTTGGGAATTATAATGTTTTTCAACTGTTATCCATTCTATTGCTTGTGCCAGCAAAAGATGGAAATTCATAAAACATATTGTTTCATAATTTAATGCAACAGTAACGTTTAACAAAAAATATTTGTTGTATTTGTTAGAAAAGTTGTTTTTAAATATTAAATCCAGAGATCATACAGTATTTAAATTTCGAAACTTTTACAAAACCAACTGTTTTGAAATTAATGGCTACTAATACTTTCAATTGTAGTTAGGGTGGTCCTTGTTTTTGAAGTTTTAAAATTTATTGCTCTTACCCTCTAAATTGGTTCCATTAGATCTAAAAACAATTCTTTTAAAATTTATTCACCAACAAATAACATTGAATGGTAGCTCAAGTAAGGATAAGTTTCATAACTTTGATCATTTTGTTGTTTTCTTCTCCTTGTACTTGAAAAAATACCTCTAATCTCAATACTATTAATAAAATTATTTACAATCTATTAAAAAGTCCCTTATCTATACTATAAAATCTATAAATGTATATGTAAATACAATCATTATGTTAATTATCTAAAGATAATTTCGATCATATAAATAATTTATATTTTTTTGTTCTGTGAGTTTTAAACTTTTATTTAGTTAGCTTAGTTATAACTATATTATTTTAGTCTTAACTAGAACCAGCAGCAATTCATTTTCTTATTCTATATCCTTCTTTAATTGCTACTGCTATAATTTTATTTTTGAGTTTGCTTTATGTTTCGTTTGTTTACAGATGAGTATTTTTAAATTTGATTAATCAAACGCTAAAAATAAAGTTTTTTGCTGAAAAGTTGGGTAAAATGATGGGAACAAGACTTAAAAACAATGTGTATTTGTTGATAATGTAATTACTGAAATAACTGGCAACAAAAGATCTTCATTAGGCATGTGACTGAGATTGTTTCCTTATCACCATAATGATTTGAAAGTTATAATGTAAGAAGCATCTAAGGTCACAACAAACAGAAATAACAAAATTGTGGGTGCAGACCAGAATTTATGTGCGGGATCCCCAATACTCTCAGAAAGTAATTTCGCGATTTATTTGGAAAATAGAGACTGTTAAGAGGACCGGGTAAGCTCTATCTCCACCATGTTAAAAAAACAACAACTTTACGTATCTTTTTCTTAGAAATGGTGAAAGACAGAGGTCTAGATTTTTTAGAATAGTTCTAATAACGTGCTTTACGTATTTTAACAGACAATTTTCTTTCTAAAAGAAACTGAAAATTAATTTTTAAGTATTTATTGAAAGGCATTTTTAAATTAGCATTTTCGGTAAGATTTCACTGCATAAAATAAATAATTCTCAACAAATCATTAAATCTCTGTGTTAAAGTATGTACTGTAACATAATATAAGTATTTAGAAAAATATGAGTTCTTAAGTTTAATAGATATTGAAAAAAAGGAACACAAGCCGGAAAAATCGAAGTTTTGAGAAAAAGTCAATGTACCCTCTCGCTGCGTAAGTAATTCTTCCCGATGAGCGCCTTTTACAGAATTTTTAATCTTTTATCACCGGTTCTTTAAAGCAGAAATTTTGAGTATCATAATCGGGGAAAATGTCCTGATTAAATGGGACAAAATTTCCGCAAAACAAAACAAACAAAAAAAAACTGGTGGGATTAACCAAATAGTATCAATTGGACGAAAAAATGCATGTCCGAGCATATCTCGGGTTGCGCAGCGAGAGGGTTAAAGCTATGAAGCAGTGTTGCCAGTGGAATACTTTTTTTAAATTCTGATTTCTTGATTGTCACCATTTTCTTGAAATAGTGAAATTCGTTTTATTTTATAACGTTAAGGTGAAAACAATCGGAATTTTACCACTTCAGAAAAGTGCTGATAATCAAGAAATCTGAATTAAAAAAAAAGTAGCCCACTGCTGTGAAGTGCTCTTAGAAAGAATGAAAATATCCAACACTTTTTTTATATCCAAACATGTGTAATACATCGTTGAAAACATAAAAATTTAAACTATTTATTGATATAAAAAAATAAAAATCCATTTTTTGGTTGAATTTCGCTTACCCAGTCTCCTTAACACTAGAACCGCCGGAAATTTTACTCAAGTGTTATAAAAATAATTTACACCAGAATTTTTATAAAAAACTATCTAATTTATTTATTTAACTTTTTTTCTCTGTGGTAATATTTAACTTATTTTAGAAAGAAATTCCTAGTTCGAATCGAAGTATTTTTATTTGATAGCGGTGAAAATGACCGCTGCGCAGTTCTAGTGTTAAAGAAAAACAAACGACGCAAAACGCCCAGTCATAAAGCCATAGATCATGTATTTTCCTCAAAATTATATGATCTTTTTAATACCGCTCATACCGATGCTTATTTCTTGCTAGCACAGCGAGAACTTATCAGATGAGGATCAATGATCAGTGTTGACAATAATCAGTGTGAAAGAAATTGATTGCCGATAAAAAGAAAATTCTTCCGAAAAGATCAGAAAAAATGAAATAGTCATAGGAGAAAGAAACAGCGGTTGCCATATTTGAGTCTTCTACAGATACCACAAATGAAGAAGATGGAAATGAAACTGGATAAGGCGATCATGAAGGAAAACTCTTTGAGGTCCTGGTCCATACAAAATTAATAGAGGGTGAAGGGCATAAGGATATTATAACTCCAGACTTAGCAACAGCTGTATACAGGACGAAAATACCTGACAAAAAAACAATATCTCTAGTTGCCTAAACTGCAATAAGTTTAGAATACGATATCAAAGAAGTCAGCCTGAACACAAGTATGTTTTGTCGAAAAAGAACTACTAGTAGAGTTAAATAATCACAGAAATTAACAGAAAGCTACAAAGAAATGTTCGCTTTATTATCCATTGGGATGGGAAATTTTTACCAGAATTAACTAGTAGGAAGAGAAAATAGGCAATTTCAGGAAAAGGTTTTTCTCAGTTGCTGAACTTCCTTCTGCAACAGGACATGCAATTTATAAAGCTTTGAATGAATGGGATGTTGCAGATAAAATAATTGGATTGAGCTTTGACACAACAAACCAGGTATCTTTTAAAAAAAAGAAGGTGGTTGAGGTGATTGATATCCTTCATAATCGGAAAGGTACAACCCAGAGAGCATGAATATTTGCAGCAAGTTTGATTTTGTTCTGATATTGCAGCATTGAGATTGAGAAATTCGCAGCAAATTTCCCCCAAAGTATACCATTCCTACTTGCATGAGTTGTTTGTTGTGAAATTTATGGCAAGACTGTCTTTAATTAACGAAAGGGACGAAAGCAAAAATCCCTCTGTTGAGAGAATATACAATTAGCACATACGCAGAATTTGCAGACGCTTTTTCTAAACGCTATACTTATGAAATACCAAATTGCTCTTATTGAAAAGTACAGATATTACCTTAAATTGTTTATGGTGATGAAAACGATGCATACCGTTTCTATCTGTGTGTTCGCATCAATAGACCTGATAGGACTATGGAGTCTTCCAAAGGGGTTAAACTTATAGTGTAAGAGTGGTAAACAGATAGTGGGGCGTGGAAAGATTACTACTTTACAGTATTTTTGATTACTTGTTTGCCATTAATTTGCAATACATTTGTTACAGCATGAATTTAACTTGCACGGCAAGTTAGCTGCAAGTTAAAAGTGTGGTGACTTCGGCGTTTGCTTTATCTGTCTACAGTCTTGTTATGAACTTTCAGTCTTGTCATGCTGAGCTTGCTGCAACTTTGCAAGTTTTCAAAGCAAGCCTGCTGAAAACCTTCTGAAAATTCAAAATGCAATCTGGGAAAGAGTACCGAGAAAAGGATAACTGTTTCCCTTAAAATATTTCATGAAAAGGTGTTTGAAGATTTTGTTACCAAAAAATCTTTCAATCTTTTTAAAGAAAGGAATTTGACACAAGGATTCTTTCAAGTATACCCTGAAATTTGGAACATTAATTCTCATTATAGGATCGCATTAGAAATGGTGAAATCTATTAAAATGGTAAATTATCACGCTGAGAGAGGTAATACTTTGATCAAAGAATGCACTAGAATCTTTACACGAAATGAACCTCAGTTTCAATTATCGATGAAAGTTGTGGAATAACACCAGAAAGCTTATCCTTACTGGAGAAAAATGGACTTAACAAATAAAATTAATTACTTATTCTCTTATACATTAAATTTTTTATATACTTAATACAATGTTTTTGTGTTATATACAGAGGTGTGAAAATTACTAGAATAATTGTGAAATTTACATTAAAATATTGTTATATTAAAGAAATAATACATTATTTTTAAAATATTGATATTTAATATTTAATATTTAGTGTGCATCCCCTTGTTTTTTATAAAGATTCGATACGTCTCGGCCTACTTTGTATGAGGTTTTGTTTTTGGCAATTCATTTGTATTTCGTTGTCATGATGCCAAATTTAGATGTCTTTTTATCGGACGATTCTTGTTTGTGATGTTGCATTCGATTAATTTTTAATTTAAGAAAACACTTCCATGGCCTGGAAGCAGTCCAGAAATAAATCCCACAGACAGTGGCGTAGCCAGGAAGGGAGTCCAAACGCTCTGGATAATAGTAATATTGTAAAGTTTTCTTCGACTTGATTAATAGCAAAAAATTCTCCGATTAGATAAGACGAACAGAACTTTACAAAATTAGTGGTATCGAGACCGTTTGGACCACCACCTACGTGGCTGCCTGCAGAGAATATTTGGGCCATTGTAAAGAAAAAATTAAAGAAATGCAACATCACAAATAAGCATAGTCTGATAGAAAAACTCATCCAAATCTAACACCGTGACAACTAAATACAAATTAATTGGCAAAAATTATACAAAGTACGCCGAGACGTATCGAATGTTTAATAAAAAGCAAGGAGATGCACACTAAATATTAAATGTATCAATATTTTTTAAATAATGTATTATTTTTTAATATAACAAGATTTTATTGTAAATTTCACAATTATTCTAATAATTTTCACACCTCTGTTAAATATGAAATTAATTTATTATCATAATAAAATAATATCATTTTGACTTATATTTTTTTGTCAATGTCACCATGCTTTTAAATGCAATCGCCAAACTTTAGCAAGTTTGAGCTACCGCTAAATATATTTCTCTTTCATTCAAACTTTTCCTACTTTTCCTACTGTATTCAAACAAATTTTGAAGGTGAGACAAAAGAAAAGAAAAAAAATTAAAATCCACCACATAAGGACCACCCTAATGGCGGTGTTTTGAAGAGGTGACATTTAATTTTAATCCTTACGGACTAAAGTTGCACAATATTTTTTTATATAAATATTTGTTTTATAATGTACGTAAAGAAAAGCATTTTTCGTCTAATCAGTTTCGTGTCAGTGATTAATTTGATCATTTTACCTAGAGAATTACTTTGTTTCTGAACGGTCTAAGGGTGGGTAATTATTCTCTGAAATATTTCAAAATTTCGCTGTTTTGGAAGAACACGTGTATCAAAGGGAAACATTTTCCCATTTTAAAACAAACCATTTACCAATTAACCATTAAAACATTAAGCCATTAACCCCTTCGGGACGGGAGCCTTTTACGAAATTTTTAATCTTTTGTCACAGTTTTTTAAAAACAGAAATTTGGGCCTTGTTGAATCGAGAAAATGCGCTGATTAAATAAGACAAATTTTACAGCAAAATTTTACTGGTGAGAAAAGACAAGGATTCCGAGCGCTTCATGCGGCACGTATACGTGCCGGAAATAGGCCTAAGGATCCTCGTTTATCCTCACCAGTAAAATTTTACTGTAAAATTTGCCTTATTTAATCCGAGCATTTTACCTATTTGAATAGGCACAAACTTCTGTTTTTTAAAACCGGTAGCAAAGTAATAAACATTTCGTAAAAGGCTCTCGTCGCGAAGGGGTTAAAGATTTTTTTAAAAAAAAATAAACATTAAAACAAATGATTTTACCTAGAGAATTGGTTTGATAATGAACAGTCTCATTCTTGCTGAACTTGCTATTATTTCGCAACGATAGTACTCGTATTCACAAAGTTATAAACGTTGCGTAAAAACTGGAATTTGTTTCATGTGTTTTTTCCCTAAAATCGGAGTTTTAAAACAAATTTTACGAAGCACGTATAAATTTAAAAAACGTACGCAGTGGCATCATTCGTAAGTTTTGTTATACCAGTTTTTCTAACAAAAATTTCCGCGCTGGGATTTTAAAAAATTACTTCCATCTCCCCTATGCGAAATTTGTAAAAACAAATCTAAAAAATAACATTTTCCTTAGAAAAAAGTAACATTCAAGAAACAAACCGAATGGGAGCATGCATATAAGAGAATTTTAAACATACAATTTATATAGCTCTATACATTCGCAAGTAAAATAAATTATCCAATAATTTTATTCAGACTTTCGCTTATTGTAAAGTTAAATAATGACACTCACTTAAACGTATGAAAATTGGTTTAAGGTTTAAGCTAATAAATCTTAAGCGATTCTTGTGGGAATAATTTAACCCCTTCGCGACGGGAGCCTTTTACGAAATGTTTATTACTTTGCTACCGGCTTTAAAAAACAGAAGTTTGTGCCTATTCAAATCGGGAAAATGCTCGGATTAAATAAGGCAAATTTTACAGTAAAATTTTACTGGTGAGGATAAACGAGGATCCTTAGGCCTATTTCCGGCACGTATACGTGTCGCTCGTCCCCAAGGGGTTAATCTTCATAAAAGATAAGTTGACCTCGTTTATTTTAAAACACTCGGCTTGTTTTATCTACAAAATGCGTAACACGCTTTTACAAACTGAAAATTAAAAAATGTCTTTGACAGCACATTATTTAATGAACGTTATTTATTAACAATTTTCTACTATACAGATATGCATTACGTTACGCATTTGTGTTTAAGATGTACTTATTTTGTTTGCAAACAAGGTGGGATACAGTATATGTTTGTTTTCATTGAACTCTTTTATTTTTGGATGTATTTAGTAAAATTAATAAAACTTCTTCACTATTTATTAAGCATTTTACATAGTTATAGGTACGGTTTTACAGTAAAAAAATTCCGTTACCATATATACTCGTGTAGAAATTCATCCTAAAATTCTAAGGGAATAACTTGAGAATTTGTTTCAACACTTAAATTTCCATACAAATACACTTGTCATCAAAATTAAAGGATAATGAGAAAAAATCTGCTCCCTAAGTTAATGTTGCGACCAATGCCCAATGCTGCAATTATTTATGTCAATTAAATACTATTGAACTCAAAATTGCACTTTCGCAGGTAAAACATGGCGAATAATTAGCAGAATCGAGGGAGGTCAAACACAAATGGAGGTCGCCCAAGATTTGAATATCTCTCAAAGTGTCATATCAAAAACTTCGAGCCGCTTTTTAATCACTGGATACGTTGACAAACAACCTGGTCATAAGAGACAAAGAGCAACAACTGCATCCGAAGAAAGTTTCTGTCATTCTGGCTCGTGAAATTGGGAAGCGGATACAAGAGATTTGGTTTGAGACATTCAGGCTGCCACAGGAAATCGAATTAGCTTTTCAACTGCTGCACGAAGGCTTAACAAGGGTGGACTGTATGCGAGAAAACCAATAGTTTGCATTCCACTCACTCCAGCTTCCAAAGGGCCCGTTTAAAGTGGTTCCCTCGTCATGTGCAATGGAGCCAAGAAGACTGGGCTGAGGTATTATTTACTGACAAGTCTAGATATAGTCTGAACACTGATTCTAGATGTGTTTTTATCTGGAGAGAGGAAAGAACACACAGCTTGCCTTCCTTTGTCCGTGAAGTGTCCAGTTCGAGCCCAGTCTTCTTGGCTGCATTGAACATGACGACGGCAGTAGTTTAAACGGGTCCCTTTGGAAGCTGGAGTTCGTGAGGCACAAACTATTGGTTTTCTCGCAAACAGTCCATCGTCGTTAAGCCTTCATGCAGCAGTAGAACGGCTAATTCGAGTTTCTGCGGCAGTCTAAAGCTCTGAAAGCAAATATCTTGTAGTTTCTTCGCGGTTTCTTCGAGCTGACAATGACACAAAGCGGTCTTCGGATGCAGTTTTTGCCCTTCGTCTCGCTTGACCAGGCTGTTTATCAACAGATCCAGTATTTAAAAGCAGCTCAAAGCTCTTGATATGACACTTTGAGGGATATTCGGATCTTGGCGACCTCCATTTGTGTTTGACCTCCCTCGATTCTACCAGTTATTCGCTACTTTTAACCTTTCCTCAATTATTCGCCATGTTTTACCTTAACTTAAATGAAGCCTTTGAGCCATAACTAATAAATACTTATCACTCTCGGACACCGCATTCACTTTAAACAACACTACAGACCAGATTTCCAACATACGTCCATTACGCACCACCTTGTCAATCCCCCTAATTTGCATATTTCAGACACGAACTCATGCGTGGAAGTGCAATTTTGTATTCAATAGTATTTAATCGACATAAATTTTTGCAGCATTGGGCATTGGTTGCAACATTAACTTAGTGAGTATAGTTTTCCTCTTTATCCTTTAATTTTGATGACCAGTGTACATTCTTTTAATTTAATCTTAGAAGTATAATATAAATTCTGTGATTAAATAAAGCGAAAAAATGTATAGAAAACACTGGTATTAAAACGGAATGGCATTTGATTCTGGTTTTTATGCGTTTATGGAAACTTTAGATGTTAGTTGTTCCTCTACCTATAATATTAGTTTACATGCGGCCAGTCAGATCGAGGGAGACATTGAGACTGTAGATATTAGGAGTGAACTGGAAACAAGTTTCAGATATTTCTTGTTTACATATAACAAGGAATGTACTAAAAATCTGTGCAGTCTCTTACAAGAGTCTAACTCCTCTGTAATGCGCAAATATTGGCTTTAAAAACAACATTCAAGACACGTGAAACTAAATCAACTTCCATTTTTAAATGATAGAAACTCAAGGGTTTAGAAAACGATACTCCATATCATAGAAACAGTTTTAATTTTTTTTTTTTTACTACCAATGGTACTGATATGTAACCACTATTTCTAAAAAAGTAATCTTTAATATAAATGTCTACTATTTGCAATTTTTTACCTGGAAATAGATCATAAACATTCTTATACGAAAACAGAGGTAGGTAAAAAGTAACAAAATAGTAGCTTGTGTCAGTCTTGTATCAAACGGTGTAAGTAAATGGTATTCTACAGCAGGGATTCCCAAACTGCGAGTCACGATCCATTATTAGATCTTTTAAAATATATAATTAATTTTATCTAATGACATGGCATATTAAAAACAATACGCTGTATATTTAAAGTAAAATATTGTGTATAAGATATAGATAAATATCTTTGTGAAAAAACATTGTTTATTAAACTTTATGCGGAAAACGGATTAAGGCTAAAATATAAAACGTTTCAGTCCCAGCAGATTCTATTGCGGGTGCAAAACAATGCCGTTAATATGTATTGGCTTTTAAACTATTTTTTAATGCATTCATTAAAAGAGGCACACTTTTATTACATCACAGTAGTGTCAGTGTTATTCAACCAATTTTTGCGTCGATGAATTTCGAATGTGTCATAGATAACATGGTATAGATAACAAATCTACAAGTAATCTAGCGTACTAGCCGTGTTTTAGACATAGCAACACCACTCAGGCTCATTCAATATGAAATGAATGACAAGATTATACAGGCAGGGCCTGATTACCAACGGGGTACACTTACACCAATAAATTTTAAAAGAAATGTTCGCCTTATCTAAACGCCGTATTTAACTCCTTGAGGGGCGGTAAGATATATTTTATCTCACCTACTATTAATGAAGTTTTGCACCAGACAATTTTTATGAAATTTTACTTTTCAAGCTTTGGTGGAGAAAAAAAAATTGTAAAGTTGCTCTTTCTTGTTTTGAAATAAAAATTTTCTAAATTTCCGGTGAGAATTCAGAATTACACAAACGTAATTGCTTGCCCCTCAAGGTGCTAAGTAAAATTTCTGACATGAATGAGGCAAAATTTTCTCTTTCTTTTTACTGGTGGGAATGTGGCCCGTTGATAATCAAGCGCTGTATACAGGGTGTCCTCACTCAACGGTGTCCCATGGCTAACTCCAAAACCGTTAGTCATACACAATACAAATACAGTTCGAATTACAAAAATTCTTTAAAGGAGATAAAGAAGTATATTAAGAGCTGTTTGAGTCAATAAAAACATTTCGTAAAAATTACGAAATTTATTTATTTATTTTTATACGGCACCTGACTTTTAAGTTATACTTAGTAAAAATATCCCATTGCACTAGGCAGGGTGACAAAAAAGTTCAGTTCTACTACGATTAAACCTCTGCGAAATATTAATAGTTGTTTAAGGTTAAAGCATTTTTTTTAATCAGCAAAATAGGAGCCCTGCACGAATTTACTCGAAACATAAATAATCTTTAGATGAAAAAAAAAAAAAAAATAAAGAGATGCGAGTAAAATTAACATTACTATATAAATTTGAAATCTACTTTCGTTCTGAAATATTAAAGCAAAATATACAACTTGTGCTAAAAATATTAATGAAAAAATAACCGATTTTTTTTTCAAAATTAAAATATGAAAAGAAATAGTTTTATTTCCTTACAAAATGAAATATATGTTAAAATAGAATTATTTTAACCAATCTGAAACTTAATAAAAAAAGACACTATTGTAATACTTTACGATGCGTCTATTTTCAGTTAAAGTGCATATACACGCTAAATAAATTCTTCTAATACTTTAACCCCTTGAAGTGGGGTGGGGGGTGGGATATATTTTATTCCGCCTACGATTAATGACGATTTGTTCCAGGAAATTTTTAATCAATTTTACTTTTCTAACATTGATGGAAAAAAAGTCGTAAAATTGTTTTTCCTTATTTTGCAATAAATGTTTTTCATATCCCGGTGAGAACTCGACATTACAGAAACACAATTACTTGCCCCTCAAAGGGTTAAAGACTTTGTGTACGATCCCTCATATGTGTCCAGATGCGGAAAATTGGGGTAAGTCAAGCAATTCAAAATTTCCTAACCCGGTCAATTTTAATGTTACATGAATGGAATTCTTTTTGACTTATTTGTTAGTGTATAGAAAATTTTTACTACATATCTCTAATAGAACTAGTGAACCGTATAAGAAATTTAATTTCGCATCTTTTCAACAAATGTTTTATCGATCTATATAGCTTTTGAAATACCTATTTACCTCATTTAAAACATTTTTCTAATTGGAATTATAGCTCTATAGCTAAAGGTTTAGGAATATCCGTTTAGAAATTAATCTGTTGAGAGTGGACACCCTGTATTTGTGACTCCCACCCAGGTAAATTATGACTCCGTGTATGATTCATATCACATTGAAGTGGAGAGAACGATTTTACTACGTCAAAACCCACCGGGTCAGCTAAAAGACAGTTTTGTTATCTGAATCATATAATCTACCAAAATCATCAATGTTAAAACTGGTTGCAAAAATGTGACATTGCTACCAGACTATTATCGTTTACTGTTCTCGAGTGTTTGCTTTTTGAAAGATATGTCGTTTCATTGGTGTAGATTATACAAAACTCTTTATATGCCTACATAATAGATGAGTTGCACCGATTGTGAAAAGCTGATCTAAGCAAGACCTGATTAGCGCCTCGAAAACTTTCATAAGTGAAAACGAATAATATTTTCGCACCTTATTTATAACATAAATTACGTATAAATAAGGCGCTTGCTTTAAATTCGCGGAAGTTAACCAAAGTGGTAATCATGCTTTTGTTCTAAGAGTTGGTCGTGAAAATCTTTCATTTAGAACGAATAATGGATACATATTTTTTACAATTTTCAAATGAATTCTTGATAGTTTATTTTAATTAATTTTAGCTTATATATACGTTCTCTAAAAAAATATTAAATATAGATATGTACGACTTTTATTACACAACCTTAAGTTATTTATATTTGTGACGCACAGAATAAATAATTTTACTACTCGAATGAATAATTCGGCATGTGCAAAAGCTTAGCAGGCAATCTTTGTTTGTTTTTTATTTCAATTCCCACCAGAAATTTTGTATCGGAATTTTTAATTAGGATTAAGCTAAGACACCTTTAAAATATAAAAATTCTATTTATTTTCAAAATTTCTGAAGATAATTGATTTAAAAAAAATGAGTATAATAAAATAACAAATTGGAGAGCATATTTTTGAGCCGGTCCGAATGATTCATTCGATAGTAAAATCATTCATTCCGCCCATCACCAAATTATATCCATCCATCTAATGTTTAACCCCTTTGGAACGAGCGACTGGTATACGTGCTGCGCAAGATGCTCAAAATTGGTGACCATTCTCACCAGTAAATTTTTATTGTAAGTTTTGCCTTATTTAATCCGAGCATTTCGCCGATTTAATTTGAGCAAAATCTCTGTTTTCAAAAACCTGTGATCAAAGATTAAAAATACTGTAAAAGACGCTCGTCCCAAAGTGGTTAATTTTTTTTTTTTTTTTACAAAATATCCATTGCCCCCAGAAATAATAGAAAAACATTGAGTTATTTGATAATACGATTTGAAAAAATATGCATACAGTACCCAGCTGATAAACGTTCAAGAAAGCAAACCTTGCAAACCAGAGTTTCGTTTTGGGCTCTATTTGCAATCAGAAAATACAAATTTGCGACAGAAACGAAAAGTACCGTTAATTCGGGTGTATAACCCGCGGATCAAACAATCGTGTTTCGACACAGAAATTTAAAAAAATAAAATGTAACTTTTTAGATCACGGTAAATATTGGTCTTTAAATACTGAATAAAATTTCTGGGTCCAAACTGAATTGTTTTATCTGCGGGCTATACACCGGAAATTACGGTAGTACTTTTTGCTACCCTTATTCAGAGAAATTCTGTGATTATGAAAATTAACGATTCTTCTTCCGAAGTTTCCGGTACGAATATTGAAATTTTAAAATAAAAATGAAGTCAAAGCTATCAACCCTATTGCGAACCTACGCGAGTTTTAAAAATAAAAAATATTCGGTAGTAAATTTATAGTCCGAGACCTATATTTTACTCTCATCCAGAAAGTCTTTAAGATGAGATAACATTTTAATATTTATAATATTATGTAGAATTCCACTAGAATTTACGAACGAACACAATTAAAAATAAATAAATGCTTTCCTGCACTTACATTCTAAATGCAAAATATTATAACAATAAATTGTGTTCAAATGTCCCAGTTCAGGTGTAGAGTTTAAGATTATGTGATATAAATTATATACGACCGCTCTTCAAAGGATTAACTTTGTCAATAGGTAATTACTAAATGGAACCGATTGGTTTAACTAAAATACAGCTACATTTTAACCCTCTGGCGAAGAACATTACGTATATGTCTTCCATAAAGGGTTCAGAGTCCTGGATTATTTCGCACCTGATTCAGACTTTCTTGGCAAAATGTGGAATTCCAGTGTTCGCCAAATTCCATACTCTTTAGACATGACTCATTGCTACTTCTGGTTGCTTCCGAAATTGAAGGTGCCATTAAAAGAATCCCTTTTTGAGAGTAGAGATGAGATATGTAAAATGCGACGGTGGAGTTGAACACCAAAAAAGCCTGCCAGAAGTATTTTCTGCAGTGGAAAGAACGGTGGACTAAATGTGTGGAGGCGCAAGGGGCCTTCCTCGAAATGAATAAGGGTACCAATCCTGTCAGGTAACTTATGCATTGTTTTTCGTTCAAAGGTTGAATATTCTTCAGACAGGCCACACATTGTCAATTAAAGATAATATCTCATTTTCTATTCTTGTCACGAATTATTATTAAATCTATGTTCTCACTAACATCGCTAATCATCCTCACTAATCCCCCTGAGGGAAATCCTAGTATTGTTATACAATCATGCAATGGGATGTTCCCCAGTATATGAAATAAAAAAAAAACACAAAAATATGTACTAAAATAAATTATTCGATTATTATTATATTATATCTCTTTTTTTTATTCAAATGAGTTCATTATGCTGGTTTTACAAGGAGAACTAAAGTATCAATAAAAATGAAAAATAGTATACAAATTAGGATATCTGATTACGTTTCAAATGATATTTTTGTCTAAAATTGTCGTATTCTTTGTATTACATTTTATTAAAGCCTACATTTTTACCTTTCCAAATCTGCTCTTACATTTATTGTACTATAAAAAAAAATCAAAGTTATCAGAATTTAAAAATTACTTTATAGCTGTGAATGAAACCGGAAGTGCCAAACATTTCAGCGTAATTTTTTTTCCATCGAGCAAAAACTGCCAAAACTGCCTTTTATTTATAAATGGCACAAAAAACAGTAGGAAATTGCACGTCAAACGTAGCAAATGAGGTGGGCTCGTACTAAAACTAGTTTTATAAATATTATTTGCACTGCATATTGTACTGAATGTATATTTTAGTGCACTTCATAAGTGCATATCAATTTCATTCTGTTCGAAAAGCTGTAACATCATTAAAATGTACTTGAAAAAAAATTTCCCATTGGCCATAATGTAACGGAAAATTTTTGACTGTCCCTGTAATGAAACTATACATACGAGTTTCATAAAATTTGAAATGACTCGACAAAATTATGCAACAATTATATGTTTTAAATTTCAAACGATTCGGTCGGGTAGTTTATGCGCTGTTATATGCGGACGGACAGACAGCCAGACAGACAGGCGGGCTGAACGACCACTATAGGTGCTACGTATTTATATAATTACGAACGCACATAAAAAAAACTTTGATCGATAAATACAGTAAATTTCCAATTCACATAACTGTTAAGTAAATGTTAAGTAAGGTTTAAAATAGTTAAGTAAATGTGTCAGTTAAATAAATGGATTTTATGGAGAACTTTTCAGTGGAAATTCTATACGCAAAACGTTATTTCTCAAACATCTATTGAAATATCACTATAAAAATCAAATTGCAAGTTAACATATACATAAGCAAGTTAACTCATAACTCATGAAAAATGTCCAATACGTCATGAATTTTAGTTTGTTGTCTTCACCACTGTCATACAAATTACGTGTATACAGAAAATACATATATATGCGATAGAATTTACTGTAGAGTGTTTTGTCTATTGGGCTAAATTTCACAAAACTTTACCATAAACTCCTCAATTTAACTAAATGTAATCAATGTATGAACTATATTTTCCTTTTCATCGTAGTTTTCAGACAAAATCTTCCTAAACATAACCGTAAACCATAATTAAATAGATTTTTCAAAAAACTTGAACGAACGCAGTCAGATAACTTAACATTAGAACGCCCGGAAATTTTACTCAAGTTTCATAAAAATATTTGACATCAGAATTTTTATTTAAAATTATTTGAGTGATTTATTTAAAATAAATCTGCGTGGTTTAAATTTAACTTATTTTATAAAAGAATTTCTGGTTCCAGTCGACATTTAATCATATGGTTGGAGACGGATGGACTTCTTCCGGGCGTTCTAGTGTTAAAAATAAAAATTTGTGAACAAGCCCTTATCATTCAGCGAGGTTTTGTGAGAAACTAAAAAACAACTCACTCTAACGTTGATATATCTCTGAATTTTTACGATATTTGACTGATTTATTTTAATAAGTTGCTCTATAGAGTTGACTATTAAATTATGCAAAATGTTTTTTGTTATCGTTCGCGCATGCGCAGATAAAAATTATTTTATACAACTGCCCATATTTCATTAAATATTTAATATATTTATATTACAAATGAACTATATTGTTTCTACTTCATTTTGTCAATTTTTTTTAAACTGGCGTTAAATTTGGTTAAAAATCCTGTATGTTATAAGCAAAAAACATGCAAGATTTTTTTAATAAAAAAAAATCGCTATATCTCTATTAATGTACATGCTATTCTTACACAAATGAATACACATATTGAACAATGTCGGCCTATGTATATTGTAAAGCGGTAGATCATTTCGTGCATTTTATTTTACAGGATATTCCCAAGCATTATTTTTTTCTTTCTTTTTTTGTTGGAACCCTATTTGTCCTCCTTATCAAATCGCCTTTGATAAATATGAAGTTAAACATGTTCTTTTTAATCCTAAAATTTCAGAAGAATGTGACAAGTATATTTTTAAATATTCGACAAAATGTCTAAAATTGAAAGTTGCCGGTCATTAATAGCCATATAGTGCATATCTTCAGCATTCGATGATGTTAAATTCTAAATAATTGTTATTACTACATTTTTACATATCATTAATTTACGTTTTCTTTAAAACGATTCACAGAAATAAATGTGGGTTGCAATAATTAAATTTCACGCACGTTTCTGCCTATAAAATCGCTGCGATTATGATACAATATAGTTTATGTTTGCGGTGCATGTACTATTTACACCGAAATACTCACAAAATAAATCTATTAAATTATTCTTCAAGGAAACAATTTGCTTTACATTAACAATACTTTCCTTTTACAAGAAAACATAAATCATTTCAGTGTTAAATAATGCAAGAAGATATTGATTTGTGTCTTTCATGTCAGTATTTTTTAATGAATATGGCGTTTATGCAAGATGAAAATTTCTATTAAAATTTACAGGTGGAAGAACAAGCCGTTGGTAATTTGGCAGTTTTGTAATCACAAGTTTCATACTCGATGACCTAATATAATTTTCTTCTTACGGAAAAAATATAGAATGAAAAAAATATATGTTTAGATTTATTCGCAGATTTAATGCCATTCAAAAAGAAAAAAAAATGAAGTTACAGATTCTATTCCAAATGAAAGTTGTTGCAATTGGAAACATTGACAAATGACAAGAACATACAAGCCACAAACATTATTCTTGTACCGCGGAAGCCACAAATATTATTCTTTATCGCAGATGTCACAAACATTATTCGTATTTCATGAATGTCATCTTTGAATATTTGAGGATAATATTAATATATCGTCAGAGGGATTAATTATTATCGTCCTAAGGATATTATTAGGGATAATACTAATTATAATATATATCATATAATAATAATAGTTCAATAGACATTGACGTACTATTGAGTTAATGTTCGTTCGATATAATTTGGTGGTACTATAAAATTTATTCTTTTTTAAACCTATTTGGCAAGTTCGGTTGATTTGCCTATCTACCTTCTCTCTGTCTTCCCACGCTCTGCCATTCGTAAATCTAGTTATCTCTTCAAGTAAATAGTATATATTATTGAATCATACTATAATTCCCTATCGAAAATAAAGTGTGTAACATTTAACTTTTTCACGAGCACATACAAAAGATTTACTGTGCATAATAGTGTATGCTGAGGAATACTGTTTGCACGTATTTTAATACTCTTCAACAACTTCGAACATAACGAAAATGATATGCGCTACTGAAAGGCATTAGAAAATGCCATGTTTTATATATATATATATATATAGCCACAACATTTATCATTCATTTACTTGCACTCCCAAAATAATTCTATTAAGGTTCAGTCTATGAGCGATAATTGCGGTAAATGCGTTTTTATTCTCTTCTATCTTTACAAGGAGAATGCATTGGATTCGTGAAAATTTAGACTTCCTGTTTTCGACGGATTTATAAATTTTAGTAGGTCCTGAGTACGATTCGATGGTTTTTAGAAAATGTCTGTCTGTCACTCTGTCTGTGAGCCTGTCTGTATGTGACAAACATTTTGTGGTCGCTCTATCGCAAGAGCTAAGACACGGAATTTCACAAAATATTAGATTGAGTTAGACCTTGATATGAACGGGTACTGATTACATTTTGATGGATATTGCCCATTAGGTGGCACTGCTGTGCTACATTTCGTACGATTTTCACAATAGATATTTCTCAAGAACTAATGCACGGATTTTAATCAAACTAATGATTAAGTTAAATGTTGACGTGAGCTGTTCCTGATTAGGTTTTGGTGTAAATCGCACAATAGTTAGCACAACTGTGCTGAATTTTTCACAACTTTTGCAAAAGCTTTATCTCAAAAACTAATGCACGCAATTTAATAGAACTTAATAGTCTGTTACATTTTTACGTATATAGATCCTTAGAAGACATGGGTGTGTATTGAACAATGGGTGTTGATTTTATACTCTTTGGATTAGAACTTTTGGTTGCGGACATCTAAGAGATTGGGTAGCGAAACTCAATGATTTGTTTGAAACAGCGAATTTTGAATCATTAACGAGAATGAGATAAGCAAAATTTTGGGATCGGCATATCCGACTAGTTAGATGTTATATGGGTTTTTAACCTCTTAACGGTCGCATTACATTAAGGTTTAAAAATTCAAATTGCTTATTGCCACTACTTTTCTGAAAAAGAAATATTCACCTTATTTAATGACAGGTAAATGATACCAGAATAAAGCCGATTTCTTTATTTTGTAAAACAGGTCTGAATCAAACAATCTGAATATTTTGTTCAGATTGACACAGCCCGTGAATATCACGGGAGCGAGAATTAAGGCGTTAAGTTTAACTAAACTTCTGAAAATTACCTGATGTGTAAATAGATGTGTAAAATAGATTAAAAATTCTGAAAAATAAAATCATTATACTATTTTTAAAAAGTGGTGACAGTTAAATAATCTGAATTAAAAAAGTGCCCAATCTGGCAACACCGGTACAGGGACATGTTATGCATTTTACAGATGACTGCATTTTAAAATATACTAGCGGGAATCGCCCACTTCAACGGAACGAACATGGATTCGGCGCGCCACAGATTTCGGGAATCTTTGCAGGCTATGTTCGCTCCGGTCTCAAATCAGAAGAACCTTGAATTATCGTGATTTTTTATTTCCACTTAGATTAAATTAATCGCCCCTCATGTTCCTATAAGAAACAATATGACATTCTTCTAACTTGGATTTAATCATTTAAGTAGTAAAGTATAACACCGATTTTTTTATGTACAGAAAAAAATCAAAAAATCGATGCGAAACGCATAAAAATCGTAAACATTGCTTGAAGATTTCTGGAAAATTCGAAAATCGTAAAGAATAAAATTTAGTGTGTTGTGTTAAATGATTTAAACAGGATTTTTTTACGAATGTCAATAATCGTGAAAATTACTAAAGTCACATAAAATTGTAGAAAAAAAAAACACACCAAAATATTATTTATTATATAGTTACCTGAAGCTCAGAACAAGCGAATAATTCTTATCCTGTATCGGTAATCTGCTTGCATATTTATTAGAGCGCAGGCTAGTGGCGTAGCGTTACGGAGGGGTGGCTGAATCAATTTATTAGCAGTATTATTGCTTGCTAATTTTTGCATTGTTTAATCGTGTTACGTTCAATGAAACCAAATTTACTATATAATAGTGCTGGTAGTAAAATGCTCAGCTACCACTACCCCTAATGCTACGCCACTGGCCCTGGCTACTGGAAATCAGAGTACGAATCCGAATAACAACAACAACAAAAAAAGAAATCCAAATAAAAAAAAATTTAAAATTAAAAGAATATTAGAATTAAAAGAGAAATGCTTCAATACACTCCTCGTTAAATTATTTTTTTACGGTGTATTTAAAAAGGTCTTTCCTCAGTGTTAAAAACAAAATTTAGGAAATATTTAATTCTTGACGTTGTCCAATATATTTTTTAAAAATGTCGTTGAAAATCATTCTTCTGAAATATGGCCGATAACGCGTTAAGAAACAGCGCACAAATAATTGTCTTATGAAGATTTTCCGATTTTCACAAGCGAAAGGTCATTTTAGCTTAAAAAAAGGTTTAAAAAAGAAACAAACGCGGTAACAGAAGATGGTTCCATGTTTTAAAAATAAGTACTTACTTATATTCCTTTTAGCAATACCTTAATAATCTTCTTAATTTTTTTATATGTTTATTAAAGGATTTAAGCAGAATATTCTAAAATCTTTAAAATAATTTTTAAGCGCGATTAGGCGAAAAAAATCGCAGATGAATAAATGTTTTCATAAAAGATTATAAAGGTGAACTACTTTTTTGAAAATGATATTTCAGGGATGAGATTTCCGCGTATTTGTACGCCAGTATTTTGTTAGAGAAAATAATATTTCATTTAATCGGAACATTTTTGCGATTTAACAGAACAACATTTTCTCTAAGAATATACTGGTGTGCAAAAACGTAGAAATCTCATCCCTTATATTTATTAGAAAAGGTTAATTACTTTTTATGATCAACTTATTCACATCATATCTTATAGTTTATTTACTTTAAAACCTAACTCTCTATTAAAGTGTTTAAACTTCCATAGTGCATTTTATTAAGATCGAAATATTCACTGTGTTAACTGCATGACATAATTAAAATTAAGGACTTAAATGTTACAGTCATCATTTTATATTTTTAGATGCATAGCACACCTTTAGGCGTCAAGAAATTAAATTTTCCATTTTATATTAACACATTGTATGCGAGAAACGTAAACGTAAACTTTTGTAAACTGGGGTAGAAATTAAAAGTGGTAGCAAAAATTTTGTAAGGTCAAAAAAAGAAACCGGATTTCGAGCATGCAAGCTTCTGATTGGTTGTGAGCAGGTTTTAATTTACAGTGCCAGTTGTAAACACAAATTTCGCGCTCATATTCGAAAAATGGGCTTCAAACAGTCGGTAAAATAAATATTTTTCAGAATATTTTGATAGAAATTTTTCCTTACAACGCTTTTGTACTTCAAAACTTTCACAACAAATAAATTTATCTCTACAATTATTTAATTCAAAATTTTTATAAGCTTCTAAACTTGTACACACTACGTCGGTTATGTATATACATAGCTGACAACTTTTTTATTTTCTATTGGTTGGTTGTATTTATGTCGGCCAATTATCTGCACGTGGGATATAGGCCCAAAGGGGGGAGTGCCTTCCGTGGAGGTCTTTCTAAGGGAACCTAACCCGTATTAACGCTTGGAGAACCAAGGTTCGAAGAAAACCACGAAAACTCCGAACGATTAGGCCGACGGGCGCGATTGGGATCGAACCCAGCACCTCCCGTCTACCAGCTTCGAGAGCAGAACCTCTCGGCCACTGGTGGGGCCTATTTTCTATTGTTTTATCCCTTTCCGGCGCGGGCAATTTTTGTTGTAAAATGATGAAATGATTGACTGACACAGGAATTTTAAAACGACTTTTTTAGAAATTAAAAACATGCTATTTTAACTATTCATGGTAAAAACAAAATTCTACTAAAATATTCTTGTTGCCGTTCGTGAGTTTGGAATTAAAATTAGGTATCCCGACCCGGGCACACTGTGCCGGAAAGTGTTAAATTTTATTAATTGAAACGTGAAAGAATAAGCAGTGGATATCGGCTATATACTATATCACCACAGAAATTCTCAAGAATGTTATTGTGTATATGCAGCGATCTGATACTTGGAGGCGTTTTTTTCTGTGTGTGCCAGCTTCAAGATAGGAAAGGATTATCTTCCATGGCTTCTTCAGATGATTACAATACTGTTGTTGCCGAAGAACTTATCCACCGCTGACAACTTTTACGCTTTTTCCTGCCGCTAATTCTTATTCGAAAAACTTAACTTCTTTAATGGCGAAAAATTTAGAATTAAATAAAGCAAATTTTCCCTCTGAAAAATTGCGTTTAGAAAAAAAAAAGCAAAGGAAGGTTTTTGAAGCTATATTATATATATTCTATCGCAGTTGCAATCTTTTGCACTTTTTTGTTCCCGAAAATTTAATGGAATATTTTCTTTATTTAATCGCAGATTTCGGCGATTTAGTAGCAGAACTTACCATTATTTTTTTTTTCTTCTGCTAACAGAAAGTGCAATAGTTGGTAGCTAGGTTATAAGCGTACATATATGGGTCATTCTCTGAAAAGTGGCTGTTTTTTGGCGAAAAAAATGCGGCCCACTAAAATTGCCTCAAAAATCTCAAAATTTATCCTACAAGTACCTTATTTCTATATTTATCAAAAAATAATATGAACCAAACTGTACATGATACATCTTCTGAGATTTTAATTTCAAAGCACTTTCATTGCTATAATGTTCAAATAAATTATTGGCACCGAAATTTAAGAACAAATTTATTTGTAAATAAGAAATATTCTACACTTCACACACGTTACATAGAAAAAAGTTTATAAAAAGTCTGGTGCCGTTGTGGCGCTTTAGAATTAAAATTAAGTGGTTTCATAAACGTACCACAGTCCTTGAAATGGTTAAAAAAGAAAACAAATTATAATTAGAAGTCATACTGTCAATAAATAATATTTCTTTTTACTCTATTTCAATTGAAAAATAAAGATAAAGCAGTAACATTTATCAGAGTTAATGTTTATTTGATTTAGTACAATATATTTTTTAAATTTATTTTGAACCTTTCCCAGTTAAATAATAAAAATTAAAATGTATTATCTTTACTAACTCTAATTAAAAATCTTATGAGTTTTTTAATGTGTATTTTATTGCATTAAATTTTCTTATTTTACTGTTTAGTACGTATATAAGTGGATTCAGGACATTCCCTTACATATTAAAATTATGAGGGAATGATGAAATACTTCTGAAAACCATATTATACTATAATGATTAGTCTAAGGTATATTTTCAGTTACTAAATATCTTTTGAAACACATTTTTTATAATATAGCATCATTTAAAAAAATTTCATTAGCTTTTATTAAATTTATAGTAGATGAGGGAATATAATAAAAATACTTGTACTTCAAAGCCATGTGCTAGTTATTTGGGAATGTTTTTGAGCAAACAAAAAGATGTCTGCTCCACATTATTCATGTACAAACTGTCCTAGACCATTATAATGCATATGCTGCTTTCTACTAAGTAAATAGGGGCAAATTTATAGTATGTGAGGGAATGATGACAATTATTATGGACATCATTAAAAAGTGACCCAAATCTTTTATTATATAATTTATAAATATAATTAAATGGTATGTAAATTAAGTATGTTTAATGGATTGAGAAAATAATAATTATAAACATACGTGCTGCAATGGCAGAGAAAGCATTTTCCTTCCTACGTGTGTGACTGGGAACATAGTGAGGGTATGATATTTGCATTGAAAATGCATTTAATTTATCATACTTCAGTTTCAATGAGCAAATAATTACAGTTTATATGTATAACTGATTAATATTGATAGTTTAAATCACTTTTTCATTTTGTAACCCCTGCGACATAAAATTGCAACTTTTCAGGGAATCACTCATATATTTAAGAGAAATCTCTCGCTAAGGAGAGTTTTCTGAAATTGTGATATGATTGAATATAAAAAATGACGCCAGTTCTTGTCCATACTGGAAAGGTTAACACTAGAACCGCCTTAAATTTTACTCAAGTGTTATAAAACTATTACACACCAGAATTTTTATTTAAAACTATTTAATTTATTTATTTAACTTATTTCGCCGCTGTACATATTTAACTAATTTTAGAAAAAAATTGCTGGTTCGAATAGAAATATTTTCATTTTCTACCGGTCAAAATGACCGCTATGGCGGTTCTAGTGTTAACCCCTTAACGCTCGAATTAAATTACGGTTGAATAATTCAAATTGCTTATTGGCACCACTTTTATGAAAAAGAAATATTCACCTTATTTAATGACAGGTAAAACGATACTAAAATATAGCCAATTTCACTATTTTATAAAACTGTTGGGAATCAAACAATTTGAGTAAAAGACACAGCCCGAGAATATCTCGGGAGCGAGAATTAAGGGGTTGAAGCTTTTTTCAGTACTTTTGCACAAGTATTATTTATACGAGGGACATAGTAAAGTTTGAATTAGAGTCGACTATTTTTATATTCTATTCGCACGACTATTTTTAAAAATACATTTTATAGTATATTTCTCTTACACAAGTTCTCAAAGCGTATCTAAAAGATTTTTGTTTTGGAAAAGTGGTGCGAAGTAGCATTAAAAAATATTCGCCTGTAATTGGAACTTTACGATACACCCTCATACATTTTCATCTAATACAAAATATTATTTTCATAAAATATTCGATAACACCCGGAAAACGTCTAATGATTTTTAGTTATATAGAAATAATATATTTTGCAATAGCAAAGATCCTGTTGTATTTTAGATGGATCAAGCAAGCAAACGCACTGTTCCCGCGTGTGTTTGGCAGTGAATAATGTGAAAGTTTTCATATGCGTTTAAAATCCATGCATGCTAGAAATTACCGTTTTGCTTTATTACAATTTAACTCATAAAACAAATTTAGCGTTATATAGTTACAGAAACTATATGATTAAATCAATTAAATAATACTATATAAAAAAGCGGTAAAATGTAAGTATTTGCTTGAGGAAACAAATAGCTTTACTGGCTTCTCAAAACGTTTTACCAGATTGACTTTTTGTATGTGCAGTATACATGTTATCCTCTCTTACACTTGTCAAGGACAAAGTAATTATGTTGATAATATGTTAAAATAATAAATATTAATGAGATTTATAAACAATATGATTTGATAATACTTAAACTTTTTTCTGCATCTGCATTAGAAATATATATACAGTGCGCATAAAAACTTTAAGGACAGCAAAAAGTATAATTATTTGTCATAAATGTCAAATCAGATAAAAAAAAAGTTTACTATAATGTGTATCATAAAGTTGAAAAGCTAATAAAGATGTTAAAAAAATTAATTTGTACGAATATAAAGTAATTGTTTAAAAAGACTCTATTTCTGCTTGTGTAAAAACTTTAAGGACCGAAAAATAAAAACAATACAGTAATAAAGAAACAAATAGTATATTATGCAACCACCATTAAGTTTAATAGGGTTCTTACGAGTCCTTGAATTTCCAGACTAAGAAATTCTTCGGTAAAAGTATTTTCTTATAGAAAATTCCTCCTCAAATAAGGCGAAATTTCGCGCGTCTAAGCTATATTTATTTTTCTATAAAAAAATACTGATATATGGCCTTGAAAATAACGGTACCCGTACGAACCCTGTTTAATGACTGAAAATATTCTATCTTTCATAGATATTATTGATTTTTGGCACAGTTTGGGTCTGGTTTTGTACCATTCATGTTCAATCGCAGATCTGAGTTCTGAAACTGAAGAAAAATGTCTTCCATCTCTATAAACTCGTCTTGCTAGATCGCCCAATTCAGATGAAACACAGATCCACATGACGGACACTGGTACTAGCCTGTGCATTAGAAGCTTTGTCCTCTACAACCTAATGCGTAACCCTCTCCATTGCTTCTCAGGAAACGGGTTTTCTTCCTCTTATAGAACGAACATTGAATGCTACTGTTTCTTCAAATTTGGCTAACATTAATCGAAGAGGTTTTTAACAGTCAATGAACCTTTTTGCATCCACTTCGAAGTCCGAAATTTCCGTAGAGCTACTAATGCAGAATTACCGTTTTTGTGAAACAATTTTTCGAACAAAGCTCGGTCTGGTAAACGTAACGACAATCTGATTACCATTAGCAAGCACATTGCAAAGAAAGGTCTGCAAACGTTTCTTGATTTCATAAAAGCTGCTGCAAGAAATTTAATTTTTTTTTTTATTTGTAGCAATTCACGCCTTCTGGCGGCGACATTTTACGAGACGAGTCAAGATCAATGTTGTCAGTTTAGTCTTTTTTTTTAATTATTCAGACACTTGTAATTCTAACTGGAAATTCTGAAGGAATATTTTTTGCATCATGTAATCACGAACGGGTGCTGAACAGGTGAGCAGCATTGAGGGGTTTCCTTGCTGAAAATAGCTTAACACGCAGACTAGGAATTGAAATATCTTAAGTTTTATGAGCCCAGTGTTGCCAGATTGGGGTCTTTTTGTCCCCAGATTGCTGATTGGCACCGCTTTTTTGAAATATTAATATTCGCCCTATTTAAAAATATATTAAAAATTCTAAAAATAAGCCAATTGTACTATTTTTAAAAAGTGGTGACAGTCAAATAATCTGAATTAAAAAAGTCCCCAATCCGGCAGCACTGTATGAGCCATTGGAAAAAAATTAATTGTAGTTTAGAACTACTTGAGAAATAAATTAACCCCTTGAGGGGCAAGCAATTGCGTTTGTGTAATGCTCAATTGCCACCGGAAATTTAGACAAAAATTTATTTCAAAATAAGGGAAACCAAATTTACGACTTTTTGACACCAATGTTAGAAAAGTAAAATTTCATAAAATTTTTCTGGTGCAGATCTTCATTAATCGTAGGTGTTATAAATTAAAAGATAAATAATTGTAAAATATTTTAAAAGAAAGTATCCTAAATTAAACAAGCCAAAAAGAACTTCTAAGATTTCCTCGTGTGAATTTGAAATTTCTGATTTAGTAGAAATTTGTCTTGAAAATATTTTGTTGAATTGAAATCTGAAACTATTGTGAATGCATGCTAAGTCACCCCCCCCACCCTGAATATTTTTCAGGGGTTGTCTGTATCTTTGTCTTATTTAATCTTAGAAACATAAAGCGTAAAAAAACTTAAAAAAATCATTAGTGTTCGAATTGAACAGTTGTACAAAAACGCCTACGACAGCCGCTATTTTTTTTGTCAGGTGTAGTATACAGTGGGCGGTGGCTAAATGCGTAATTTATTTTAAATCGTCCTCTAGTGGCAAAAGTTTGAACAATTATTTCGCTTAATCAAATTCCCATTCATTTATTATGTCCTTCACAAAATATCACAACTCTCTGACCAATAGTTTCGTCTGTACTCAACTTTAAAATACGGTCGTTTAGCTATGTACACCCTGTATAATAGGTGAAATGCGGCTGGGTCTGATTAGCAACGTGACAAACTTCTAGCTGTAAATTTTAATCAGGCCCTGTGTTGCAGAAAATTTAAATGTATGGTATGTCTAGTACAACAAAATTTATAAACCACTCTTCTAAAGGATTAAATTTTTATATTTAAAAAGGCTAATGGCTGCACACATAATTCAGACATTTTATAAATAAATTTCGTCTGTTTTTTTTTTTTTACTTTATTTAGTTACGTTATTAAAGTGTATTTTTTTATTGGTAGAATTAATTTCTGGTTTAGAATAATAAAAATAAATAAAATTAACTTTCAAAGATTCCATTAACTTATGTTAATTATCCATACTTCCTACATTTTACCCAGACATTTACATATGCATATGCATACATCTACAGGATTTGTACACATCAAGGAATTCGTGGGATTTTAGGTGTTTTATGACCAGAAATTTCGTAAAGTACTGGTCGGTGTATCTCAAGGTAGATTTTTTTTTAAATTAAATAAGGCGTATACTATTTTACAGAAATTCTGATAAAAGGTCCTTTAAGAATACGAACCTCGACTAGCGCAATAAATCAATTCTTAAATATTTAATAACTGCCGGAAAAAAAAATTAGAAATGCAACTATATTAAATTAGAATTATCTGTGTTGTTTATGGCACCTGGATAGACCTTTAACAATGCCGAAAGCAAACGCTGTGTGTTCATATGAGTTTGCGAGCTTAATGTGCGTAAGTTAGGATTTGACTGGAGGCTTATATTCGATCCGCCCTAGTTGGAAGGTTAATTTTTATAGCATGCAATACAGAGCTTTCTGTTTGGCTTTTTTTTTTCTCCATAAATTTCGATTTGATACTGGAAATTCTGAATGGAGAATTTTTAATTTAGATAAACTAGAAATATCTGCCATAATACGAGTAACAGCAATACTTTTCAGATTTTCCAGTACGAATTGGGTTTTCTGAATAAAAAAAGTATTCCAAACTGGCAACCCTGGTGTAACATACAAGCAGCCCCTTTTTTATCATTTTAAGGGGTAGAAAATATGTTGTTAAATTGTTGAAATTTTAAATGGCTTCAAAATCTACCAAAAACCGATTTAAAAGTAATTAAATACTTTCCTGAAACTCTGTTCTAAGGTTCGTAGATTTAAAATAAATAATGGATGGATACATAATTCAAGCAATTTGTAAATAAATTTTTATATAATATGTCAACTGTATTATTTTATATATTAATTACTACCTGTAATCCGTGACGTCGTTCACGTAGCGTTTAAAAAAAGAAAATGTTTTTACCCACTTCCAGGCTGCTGTTGCGTTGACGCAACGATAAAAACAAATGCGATGCTTAACCCTTTGAGGGACAAGCAATAATGCCTCTGTAATATTGAACTCTCACAGGAAATAAAAAATAAATATTATAAAATAAGGAATTGTAATTATTGACCATTTCGCCTACAGAGCTAAAGATATAAATTTAGTTGAAGGTTTCTGGTGCTAATCTTGCTTCAATTTGGTGGGATATAATATATCCCGCAGCCCCTCAAGCGGTTAAATTAACAATGATGCTACTACTATTGTTTAATTAAAATTTGCCTTATTTAAGTAACAGAAACCTTAACATAAAATAAAGCAAAGATTATCTTTCAAAATTTTCGATGACAAACGTATTTCGGTAAAAAAAAAAAGTTGAAGATTCCTATTATATGGTTTCGGTGGTAAGTGGTTTAATTAAGAAAACATTTCTGTTCCGATAATTAGATTCATATATGACGCTAATCAACGATTTACTACATTTTAAAAGAGAAAATGCGTTATTTCTTCTTATTTTAGATACCTTGACATAACACAATCATAAAATAGGTATATTTTGTGCCAAATAACTTAAACAATGGCAAAAATCAAACTGCAACCAATGAAAAAAATTTGGTTATGCAAAAGCGTTGAAATCGAAGAATCTCTTCGTAAAACGAAAAGAAACACTGAGTGAATTTCGGTGCAACATTACATTTTAGGTGGTATTTGGTTTGAAATTTGTATGCATTGCATCCTATAAGACTTTACAAAAAATCTATTATTTAATTCATCAACCGCTAAAACTATAAGTTTGAGGTTGAAAACTTTATAGCTGAACGTCGTTTGCCATCACAAATTTTGAAAGATAATTTTTGCCTTAATTGATATTAAGATTTTATGACTTTAAGTAGGTAATTTTTTTAATTGAAAAATAGTGGTGCGTAGGTAAATAATTTTAACATAAGTATTTATTTTGACTGTTGTGTCAACGCAACACCAGCGGGTAATGGGTAAAGTAAAATAAAGTAAAATAAAATAAAAAGTCTATTTTTAAAATTACAAAATACTTTTACTCTTTAAAAGCTAAAAGACATGTGAAACTAAAATCGGGTTGCTAAACCACGATTTACAATTTCGTCTGCAATATATTTTGAGCTTCCGAGCCTTAAATTCGATACTGGCAGAGGGGAAATTATGTTACTTTGACGCAAGCATTAGGCTTCAATTATTATGACCTTTAAGATTTATGAACGAAAATACAACTTACGATTTTTTTAGAAAGGTATTTTTATACATATTTTCTGAAATAATTGGTTTCTGAAAAAAAGGCTTCAAAAATTGGGTTTTTTCAGGGAATGAAATTAATTTTTTAGATTTTAAGAATAAAAATAACTATTTTGCTAAACATGACGTCATTCTCGACGTGGATACTCAACGTTCATATTTATTAACCATTTTTTCAAACCTTTTTTTTAATCTTTTTTTTTTTAAATTTTAGATGAAAAATTAAACATTCATGTTATCCGTGCGCAGTTTATAAACCGCCAAGTATTTATAATAAGTTTCTTTAAATAAGAATATGTAAAGAAAAATTAATAATAAGAAATAATATCAAATTCAGAGATAATTTTATTTCAACGACACAAAATATCCATTATATATTCTTTAAATGACGTAAACTTTTGTCTTCTTTCCGTAGTTATCAATATTCATGTACCTTGTATGATTAAGTAGTACTTGAAATTTTCCCTTTCATTTCAAATATGATGTCAAATTCACCTTTTTTTTTTAATCTTCATTTTTTTTTATCTCTTTACTGTTTCATTTGACAATCTTTCAAATGAAAAATAATGTGAAGAAAAAATTATTCTTCCGATTTTTTTTTTCGATAGCGTCAAGAAAGATTGTTAAATTTTATAGCAGGGCTCCCAAATGGTTCGTCAACTGAATACCAATATTTTCTTAGAAATTTTTTTTCTTCTTAGATTTTTCTCCGTGCAGAAATCGTGTGTTAAAAATTGCGCAAATGTTGTAAAAACCTACGATGAAATATTTACCCTGCATTTGTTACAATCGCCTATTTTAAATAGTTGAAATGCGCTTTTCTTTTTCTTTTTTAATTTTGCTCAAGATTTCTAATGAGCCATTTAATATTTTTACATGCAATATTTGTGGATTCATAGATTATATCTGTATCCTAAGACTGAGCCAAAATCTGAATTTTAAAAGTAGGGCATTTTTTTTTCGGAGTTTATCTACATATTTTCGTTTTTGCTGATGAAACAACAAACATATTTAACCCGTTAATAGTCGCGCGTTGGTCTTTTCCCCGCCCGAAATTGGTTGTCTTCATGTAACTCATTTCCCGTTAAAGTTACGATAGCGAAATTCCGTGTAGCTGACCTTGAGTGTTCACACTCTTGTGTAGTAAAATTGCAAGTCATTCCTGCTATTTCTTAGCATTTTATCGCGTTCTTAATTTCAATCGATCTAAATGACCGGGTTGCAACCACTTGCGTTAGTTGAATTTTTCCCCCTCGTGTTCATTCTTTCCCATTTCCGCGAAATCTGTGGGGGAAAGTTTCTTCGAAGTACGGACTCTCTGCCTGTTGTTATTTCGTCTCTTTCTTTATTTTTTCTTTCTTTTCTCTTTCTTTCTTACTATTTTACCCGTTCATAGAGTACTTTTTTTACTTTTAGAATGTGACTTAAAATTGTTTTATTATATTAGTTGTGAAGTCAGTTCGCACAAAAAACTGATGGATGGTCACTTACATTTTTTTTTTCATTGTCAAATATTGCGCGAATAAATTCTCAAATTGATAATCGTTTAAGTATGGAAATAAAAGGGAAATTCATCATCATTATTTGTAAGAACTTGCTTTCCATTTATTACCGGAACATATAAATGAAACAGACAATAACACTGCCAAACCGTTAAAAAAAAGAGAAGAGAATTTTGTTGGAATCAGTAAAAAAATTGCCGTATCTCCAAAACCTGAAAAGTATCGTTTTTGTACAATAAAACAAATTCGAATAATAAAACAATTTTCTCAGAAATGTAGTATGTATATCTGCGAAGAACATCCATATAATTTATTTGTACAATAAGAAAAAAATTGGGAATTTTATAATGTAGGTTAGAAATTACGCAAATAAAAATATCTTTTGGCTAATTCAGTGAATGTTTATACTATGATTTTAAAAAATATTTTAAGTATTTTTCTAAAATTTATCTATTGTTAAATTTTAATACTGTAAGTAAAAACACATTTTTTTAACAATGCCTCAGAAAATGTATTTTTTTATTATTATTATTGAAATCCAATACAGGCTTGGGGACGATATCTAACAAATTTAAATTTGTTGGCCTTCATCAATTGTTCAAACTATTTTTCAGAATAATGTTTTCCAGAATATGAGAGAAAATTCATTTAAATTAAATTATTGCTGCATATTTATAATTTCGGAGAAAATTTTCTTATTGTTTTTATTATTTTAATGAATGTTTTTATGAAACAATAAATTATATCATTAATACCTTATTATGAAATGTACAATTGAATATTTATTTTAATTAAATAGTTGCTCTAAAATACATCCCTATTAAAATGAACCTTTCTGTGATTCTATTAATTAAAATAATTTATCCATCTTAGGATTTAAATCTACAATTGCAAATGTATTTAAATTAAATATATAATTTCAATAACTTATTTATTATTTGCTTTATATAAGCGAAGTTCGTATCCAGATTTTTATTCAAGGGCGCTGATCCCACCCTGAAATAAGTAAAAAACTACAAATCGTGCATTTTCATTTGAAAAATGGATTTAATCACACAATTTCGCGACCCCCCCCCCCCCCTCCTCCCCCCCCTCATATACACACAGACATCCCACAAAATAAATAAATAAATAAAACGTAGTTACAACATTTACATTTATAATTTCGAAGTTAAGTATTTTTTACCTTTTTCTTTATTATATATATATATATATATATATATATACATATATTTATTTATTTATTTATATAATTATACATTTTTAATAATATTTAGTTTATGTGGTGTTTGTGATTTCATAATTATTGGTCATTTTCATTATTTTTCAATGGTATTATTGTACAGAAATTTTATATATATATATATATATATATATATATATATATATATATATATATATATATATACATATGTATGCATGTATATATCTATATATTGTCTTTAATTGTTTATTGCATCAAATTTGATGGTTTTTCATATGTTTTAAATGAATTAATCGTCCGCAATATGCTGGTGAATTAGTGATAATGTATTTGATTTTCTGTTGCATGTCATAGGTTCCATTTTTACTTTCAGTTTAATTGTTCAATTTAATGTCAGTGTAATATATTGATGCTAAATTTATTAATTTTATTTTATTAAATGGATAGAGTGCCGGAGTATCATAAAAATCTACCTGACTCTGATTCTGTCCTTCCAAAAAAAATATATATAAATAAATAAATATACCCCTATCACGAATTTAGATTCATATTCGAAAATGTTTTCCTACTAATTATTGATTCATAGTAACATCAGAAATTCAATCAAATCATTTATATATATCATTTATATATATATACTTTTAAGTATTTATGCAAAACGAAAAAAGAGTTATAAAAACATTTATCTAGATGCCAACTGAATATATACTTAAGCGCAATAGATAATTGCTGTAAAAAGTTGTAAAATGAATAAGTGCTGTAATCTTTTAAAGTTCAGTCAATATTTTCACCCTGCGTTATCCGTTTTCGATCATCTGATAACACCGGCAAGTTTCACCTTCGTTTTCGGCCTGCTGGTAACGGCGGCAAATGGATCGAACGCGACTACTAACGTTCTAAAAAATGTCGCGACTACTCTCGGGTTAAATAGATTAAACATTTCTACTCAGGCGTCTCTTACACAAATTTTATTCGGTCAGTACTACTTTTTAAAAAGAAGTTCCCTTCAAGTACACAATTTCAAAAATACTCTCAATAAATAAGGCAAATTTCACTTTCCTTTATTACTGGTGCAAAAAACTAATTTTGCAAAGAAACATGATGTCACTGCAGCGGCGGCAACGGAGTGCAAAATGGTTAATTTTATCACCATTATTATAATTGGTAAGTAAATCACATGAGTTCTAATTTTCAAAATAGTCAAAAAAATTCCGCGCCAGTATTCGAACTAGAGATCTCTTACCTGAAGCTGGAATGCCCTGCCATCTGAGCAATCCCGTACGAACCCGGAGGGTCTAATTCACCCCGCAAACCTCATTGACCGTGGCATCTAATGAATTAGGACCTCCAGATTAGACCGGGATTGCTCAGATGGCTGAGCATTGGCAGCTTCAGCCAATAGATTCCTAGTTCGAATCATGGGCCGCAGGCACAGCTGGAAATTTACAACCCATGTAAACATATTCAGGTTCAGTATTCAGATAGAGATATAGATATAATTTAGAACGTTTAAAAACTGCTTTGAAAAATATTGAGTATTTTCAGAAATATCTTGCTCGGAATTCGGAAAATTTCATTTCTGGATGAATCTTTTAAAAGAATCGTATTTAAAAACTTGAGATGTCCAGAGTTTTAATACACATGTATTAGTTTACTTGCGAGTCAACTGTAATTATATACTACATGAAAAATAATCTATAACCATTTGGACTCCGTCTCCTCTTACAAAAATTTATTCGATCGGCACCACTTTTTTTAAAGAAGTTTCCTTCAAGTATACCATTTCAAAAATGTTCTGATTAAATAAGGTAAATTATATTTTCCTTTATTACTGGTGCCGAAAACAAATTTTGCAAAGAAAGACGATGGCCTCGCAGCAGAGACAACCAGAGTGCTAAGGATTAAATGCATCAAGATGTTCCACAAATATGTTACGGCGAGCTTCTACGAAAACTATAGAAGCACAGCTGCCAACTCTTCCGCTTTTTCAGACCACAAAAATTTAATGGAAATTTTGCCTTATTTAACCCCTTAATTCTCGCTCCCGTCATATTCACGGGCTGTGTCTTTTACTCAGATTATTTGATTCCCACCAGTTTTATAAAATAGTGGAATTGGCTATATTTTAGTATCGATTTACCTGACATTAAATAAGGTGAATATTTCTTTTTCATAAAAGTGGTGCCAATAAGCAATTTGAATTTTTAAACCGTAATTTAATTCGATCTTTAAGAGGTTAATTAGCATATTACGGCTATTTAAAAAGGTAAAATTTACTATAAAAGTTTTGTGGAACACTAATGTTTAAGTTTTTGGAAGCTATGTAGAAGCCACACAATCTTTATAAATGTTGAGGTTAGGTAGTTTTCTCAGTTTCATGCATCAATAAAAATATTCTGCTGTATAGAATTTTCGAGTTCATAAACTATGGTTCAATATATGATATAAATACATATATTTTAGACTAAAACTTGCTAAACTAAAAATTCTTAATACATGAAAAATTACATGGGTTGAACTAAAGTTTCAACGTCCACGTTTGCCTATGATATTTGTCTATAAAATAGTACACCCCTTGAAAGGCGATGTTTCATATTTGGACCACTTAGTTTTAACTCATGCCACACTACCACCAAAATTTTTGAATGAAAATTTTCCTTTTATCAATTACGTGAAGAAAAGCTTTCTTATTTTCAAGTGAATTTGTCTTTAAATTCTTGTGTGAATCAATAATTTAGTACTTTACGCACATAAGTGGTTTGCCCCTGAAAGGGTTAAGAAATGTTGTTCTACGCCCCAACGTCTGTCTTCGATAACGAAAATGTAAAAATTAGGTTTAGAATTGATGCCTTAACCCCTTGAGGGGTGGTGGGATATATTTTATCCCACCTACGATTAATGAAGATTTACACCAGAAAAATTTTATGAAATTTTACTTTTTAAACTTTGGTGGATAAAAGTCGTAAAATTGCTTTTCGTTATTTTCAAATAATTTTTTTTCTATTTTTCCGGTGGGAATTCAGCATTACACAAACGTAATTGCTTGCCCCTTAAGGGGTTAACCCGTTGAAGGGCGGTGGGATATAATATATCCACCTAATTAAAATTCCGAAATGCTTCCATAGCACATGAATTTTGGAATGAATTTTTACTTTTATAATTAAATTATTCTTACTTTTACATTACTTTTATATTACTTTTATATTTATTACTTTTATAATTAAATTATTAATTATTATATAATTAATTAATTATTTATTAAATTATCTTTCACTAATTTTCAAATAATTTTGTTTTTAACCCTTAAATGCGCGATTTTTTATTTTGTTTCGAAATAATTATATACGATACTCTGAAAGGTTTATAGCACAGGAAAATTAATGAAAAAAAATCAGAGATATATTTTTCATATAATACGTCAATCTTTTCTTCTGTTTCACGTCTGCAATACAAGTAAAAACTACTGCCGTGTGGCTCTTTTAATCTAAAATAATGCAAAATGGTAAATACTTTAATAAGTATGTCTCCAAATACATTATTTCATTTAATTATTTATTTTATAAAACTTAACCTTTAACCCTTTAATTCCTATGACAGAATACGTTCTAGAACATACATAGTCCAGAGAATCTGACTTCACACCAGAAAGTTTCAATGCTTAATTTTGCTTTATTTAAAAACGGAATGTCTGTTTTTTTTTTTTTTTTTTTTTTTTTTTTATTAAGGCAAATATTGATATTTTAATTTTCTGGTGTGAATTAGGTATATGCGAATAAAAAAAAAATCTATTAAATTCAAAACAGTGTAGTTTGCATATATGCAAAGCTGCGCACTAAAGGGTTAAATCCCGATATGAATCAATGATTCAACATTTAATTAACATAAGTACTGTGCCTCTGAAAGGATTAAAGGAATACAAGACTGGGTGCAGTCCTATAGGAAATATGCTTGATTTAATACGCGTTTTCTCGGAAACTACCGATTTTGATGAAATTTGGAATCCATATTCACTAGGTTATACTCATGACTTATGGGAAATATTTCTTTTCCGCAATTAAAACATTTATTTTAGAGTAATTGCAATTTTTTAGAAATTTTCCATTTTTGGGATTATTTTTTTAAAGTAATTAATTTCCTTTTAACTGTCTGTTGCATTTGATATTATATTTACGCTCTACCACCAAAACAAAATTAACAAAATTCCCCGATTACTTTATGAGATATTGGGATTTGTATCTGAAATGTACGATTTTGCAGGAGAGCTAAATAATTTAAACACGCCTAACTTGTGTGAAATTCTTGAACAGTTTTATCAAACACATGAATTAAAGTGTATACAAACATTTGGATAAAATTGATTTACCTAATAAATGAGTATAAAATATTAGAGTGCAATTAATACGAGTGGGCTTGCGGTCCCAGTCGTGTTTTCCCATAAGAAAAACTCTGCCGTGTGTTTGCATTACAATTTGTGGTCTTGATAATGAACTTTTAAACATTACGGAACTAAAAAATATTCGCCAGTGGCAGCATTGTAACAGCAGCAGGACAGGTAAGATGACCCGGTTCTCTGCATTTGTAGCGTCCGTGCATTGACACAAGAAGCACTTTTTTATTCAACTTTTAAAAAAAAGTGGTGAGAGTTTTAAAAATGTTTGCAATAAGACCTACAACTAAAGGTACCCTAAACAATGTTTACATGTTTTTTTTTTTTTATTTTTTAAAAAAGGGGAATCCTAAACATCTTAGTGTGTACTGTCGGAATCACAGATATCAAACGGGAAAGTTTCTTTTCTGAGCTCCTCATTGTGTGGCGAGCATGTTAACCTTCTCGCTGCGCAACCCGAGAAATACTCGAGCATGCATTTTCCGTCTAACTAATATTATTTGGTTATTCACACCAGTTATTTTTTAGAGGAAACTTTCTCTGATTTAATCAGGACATTTTCTCTGATTATGATAGTCCAAATTTCTACTTTAAAGAATCGGTGTTAAAATATTAAAAATTCTGTAAAAGACGCTCATCGCGAAGAATTACTTACGCAGCGAAAGGGTTAATCACTGGACTGAGGAGATCTACATCGGAAGTTACATAACTAAGACTTCATACAATGCCTATTTTAGAGGTTTGTTACGACCGATTTCCTGCACAAGTCATATAATGCTGGGGGGGGGGGGGGAGTGTAAATTGCCCTACTAGCGTATCTTTCCAAGGTAATCTAACCCATGTTTAAGCAAGGTTCGTAGTAATCCGCTCAAAACTTCTTGAAGGACATAGTTTCGAATTCAGCACATTTCATCTACCAGCTTTGAATGCAAACCCTCTCGGCCACTGACGAGGCCATGTGATTGACAGTGTCTTCATTATACGCATTAACCCTTTCAACGGCGATTGTACGTTTATGAAACCACTTAATCGTGATTCATAAATGCCACAATGGCACCAGAGTTTTGGTATAATATTTTCCGTTAATTACGTATGTGAAATATAGTCCGTTTCTTATTTACAGGCAAATCTGTTCCTAAATTCCGGTGCCGTTCATTTCCTTCAACATTTAGCAATGGAAAAGCTTTGCGCTTGAAAAGGTTAAAAATATCACGAAATATGCATGAGAATACAGTACATTAAAACAGGGTTGCTACGGTGTCAGGGAATTCCCTGACTTAACACCAGTATTAATTTAGAGAAAGACTCGGCTTTTGGAATTGCGCGATTATGTTAGATAAAGCAAGATTAGTTTTTCTGGATACAAATACTGGTATATAAGATGAAAGCGTAGCAACCCTGTTAAAAACAGTTCAAATGTGCACAAGGAACAGGAATTCTAAATTTTACACTTTTTCTCCATTTTATAGATTTTCGCATACTTACTTTTCGCTTAGGATAAAGACAATAACATTTCAAAATTGTAATAGTCTAAGACAGGGGTGTCAAACTGTGGCCCGCCGGATACAACTAAAATTTTACAGTTATCTTTGCCTTATCTAATCGTCAAATTGCTGCGATTCAACTTGTCGGCTATTTCTTTAAAATTTTAGTGGTATCCGGCGGGCCACAGTTTGACAACCCTGGTCTAAGAGCTAACAACGTTTTCGTCACCTGATTATATCAAGGCTCATTTTTCAATTCCCACTATTAGCTCACACTCTCCCTGTATTTATTTATTTATATATTTATCTTGTTCAAATTTTCAATCGTTAATAAAATACTCATTATTCATCCTATGAAGTTGAAATAAATTTTTTTAAAACTTGTACTGGATGACAATTGATGTTAATGCAGTTTTTTTCAAATATTAATTCATTAATTAAATTTTAATTAATAAATTTTAGTTTTGCATGGGAAACAAAATGGCGGCCATTGGTTATTGAAGTTCAATGAAAGTATTTTCAATAAGGGGTTACCATAGGGGGACCCTGTTCTGTCGCCAAATACCGCCAAGTTTGTCGCCAACTTGGCTATATATCGTCAAATTTGCCGGCCAAAATGAGTCGCCAAAAGTGACGCCAACTTGGCGATATCTGTAATATTTCGCCAAATTATCGTAGAGTTCTATTGTAAACCTACTTGCCTATAGAAAATCCACAAATTGAGATATTTTAATGCAACAAAAACTAATATTAGTTTGATTATATTAAATTTTTCTTTGATGGTTCCGTTACCAGGTTATACAACGTTATCAGTCGATATACAGAAGTATGATTTGGTTGAAAAAAGCAAATTTTGTTTTATTTCTTGGGTTTCTAGGTTTTGTTTTCTTGGGTTTCTAGGTTACTAGGTTTTATTTCTTGGGTTACTAGTTGGTCACGTTACTTATTACCCGTACTTATTACCCGTACTTAATAGTTGTAATCGTAATGATAGTTTAAAATACATGTTCATTACTCACCTCGAATTTTTTAGGTGAGCAACAACTTCAATAAATAAAGGGTACATTTATTAATCATCTCAGTTTTAACAAAGGTAAATTATCGTATGATAAAATGCTTAGAAATTACTCTTTCTACACTTATTTTCTAAAAAGGGTATTTTCATCATTTGAATATTCCTTGTTTAGCATTTTATAAGTCGAGGAAAACAAAGATAAGGCTCTCTCAAATTTCTGTAAAATTAAGGTAAATCTAGGAGAGTCTGCGCACATTTCAAAAGACAGGTAAATCGTAAATGTATCCAGGCTCATGTAAAAAATGCATATATGCATGATTATGATGTGACATCTAATATTCATACATATTATAACATCGATGTGTGACATACCATGTCAGACATCTGATGTACATATATATATACCCATTATGTATGATAAACGTTACCATGTCATTACAGTAATTAGTAACGTGTGACGTTACGTTAAATATCCATAGTACTATATGACTAAGTTAGATATTTGCTTAATTTATTTATTTTTTACCTTAGTAAACAGCAATGTCTTGGTAAAGAACGCAAGAAGTGTTGAAAAGTTTTTCATAATCTATGCTTGGGGCACGATTTTTCTTTCTTGTTGTATATGTATGCATAAAATTGGCATTTATAACTCCATAAGAATTGATAGTATTTGATTACGATGATTTATAGACATTCGTACTGCAAGATTCCGTGTTTTTAGAGAATAGCAACGAAGTTATATTAGAAGGGGGAATTAACCCCTTAATCGTCGCGCCCGAGACATTCACGGGCAAACCCATATGAACAAATTTCGTCGCGCCCGTAACACTCACGGGCTGGAGGTCAAATGACTTTAGCTAATTTTTTCTGGTATTAGCTTTGCATTTTTCTTTCACAAAAATATTTTTAAGCCTTATATACGAGATTATATTTTTATATTCTGTTCGCACCACTATACTTTTAAAGTATAGATTTTAGTAAATTTCTCTTGCACTTTTTCTCAGAAATAAAGTAATATTGTTCCTTAAACAAATAGTGGTGTTCAGGAAATAAATTATCTCATGTCAATATTGCAGCATCGGTCCGTTAAGGAAGTCATAAAAGCTTAAAAGATGGGAAACTGAAATGACAAGTTTGTTTTAAGATCGCAATGGTTAATTTAAGGAATTGTACGAGTTGAAACACATGTTTTACTTGTTTCAAATCTGAATACATCTGGGTTACCGTTTTATAAATTTCTATGTTGAGTAGCTCAAGTGAAGAAAAAGATTTTAGTGTTGAGATATCTGGAAAGGAATCATTTTTTCAGATGTTTTTGACTCTGAAAAATCGGAAACTGAAGATGGTGATGATGACCCAATATTAAGCACACCTATACTTGCAATTCAAATCGAAGCCTAAGATTAACGTTTCGTTTGAAGCTATTTCGGGTATTCTGCAGTACTATGGACATTTTATAAAAGATGAATTGGCGGATAATATTCTAAGCGAAACTGATCGCTACGATGAGAAATGGGGAAATGTTTTGGCGAGAAAGGCAGATTGGAATGGCAGCCTATTTCGTAAAATAAAATGCTGTTGTTTCTTGCTCTTACTACTGTCGAAAAAACTGTAAAAAAAAATGTTAAAAATGAAAGTGAAAGAAAATATATTTTGGACTACACTTTATTCGTTAAAACCCAATTTATTCGCGATATTATGACGTACAATAGGTACGGCGAATTAAAAAAAAATTGCATTTTTGGAATAATGAAGCTCAGGATCCTCAAAATCCACCTAATCCGAAACTGTACAAAACTTCAACTGTTTGTGCGCATCTGAATGATTTGTAAAGAACAATTATCAACATCAAGTCGTTTATGTGAACACCATTTTCTGGATGTTATGACCCCTACGGACAACCTTACACACAATGGAAAATTTGTTCTTCCCATGAGAATAAATATGGAAACAAATTTATAAAATAAACCAAATATGAATTCAAGGAGTGTAATTTAGGAATATGCATGTCATGTTTCAAAGTTTCCCTTACATAGAAAATTTACTAAATTTTGAAAAATATATTGAATGCCAATTTTCAAATTAAATTTGAATGAAATTATCGTCTTCGTAGTAACATAAAAAATGATTGATTTATATATGTCTTTACCTTTACTTAAAATGAAACCGCAGGTTGCAGCATTGCATCGAAGCTTCTCTGCACGCCATGTGTGTGCAATACAATTAAATAAAAGATAAATAAAATTGTAAGTTTTAAAAATTTTAGCCAACCTGAGCACTTTCAGGAACAAAGCACCTTCATTGCCTAAATGTCGAAATAAGACATTGACATCAGAATTTATGAACAGATTTTTTAGAAATAAAAAAGAGCCAATTTTCACAAATTTACTAAAAAACATTTTTGTATAAAATTTCTGGGATTATTGGACTTTTGTGTATTCAAATTAAGGGATTTCATGTACTTCAAACGACCCTTAAAAGGGTTAAATCTTAAGAAAATACCCTGTTTTTTTTTACTAATGAACTCAGAATTTTATGAATAATAAAATCGGGCAATAAAAAAAATCGACGATTTTTCAAGGGATTTTCCCAAAACTACGCGACGATTAAGGGTATATCCTCTCATCGATGATATCCTTGACCAACTAAAGCAAGCTGTAGTCTTTACAACCATCGACCTCAAAAATGGATTCTTCCATGTAGACGTGGACCCGCAAAGCGTTAAGTACACCGCTTTTATCACATATGACGGTCAATTCGAGTTTCTAAAAGTCCATGACATATATGTCATCATATATGACACCATGATGTTTTCATACATTGTCCATGATTATCACATGTAAAAAATGCATATATGTAAATAAAGGTAAATAAATAAAAAAAGGTAAGAATTAACCCTAGAACTACCGGAAATTTTACTCAAGTTTTATAAAAACATTCTACACCAGAATTTTTACTTAAAACTATTTAATTTGTTTATTTAACTTATTATTGTCTGATTTATACATTTAGTTTGTTTTGAAGAAATTTCTGGTTTGAATAAATATTTTGAATGTACATGTCGGGTCCAATGGACCCGTCTGGTAGACGGAAGGTTAATTAACATACCAATGACATAAACGGGTTAAGACGTTATATTAGTAATAAGCGTATCAATCAAACAAATTCCGTGAAAGTTAAAAATTTACAATAAATCGAATCACAGAATCAGCAGCGTTTGGTTAATTAATGTCATACATGGTCAACATGAAAAATGTTAATTATTTGGTACATCATGATGACATGTGTCATATATGATGTCATGTGTCATGATGTTGATTATATCATATTATAACACCGTGCACATATTTACATATAATGCATGATGTCACATAAATGTATGATTATATCAAGGATCATTTTTTTCTTTATGTTCTTTTCTTTTATGGTGTAGTTCGTTTGCGGGCGGTCTGGCAGTCCGGAGACGTTGCGTTTACCTGCGGCAGAAGGGGTTATGCAGGTCAAAAAACTTTAAAATTACGTCATTTTATCAAGGCTCATTTTTCTATATGTTCTTCCGTTACATGGTGTAGTACGTTTCCGGGCGGTCTGGCAGTTGGGAGACGTTACGTTTACCTGCGGGAGAAGGGTTATGAAGGTAAAAAAACTCCAAAATTTCGTCATTTTATCAAGGCTCATTTTGCTATATGTTCTTTCCTTTTATGGTGTAGTATGTTTGCGGATGGTCTGGCAGTCGAGAGACGTTGCGTTTAACTGCGGGAGAAGGGGTTATGTAGTTCAAAAAACTTCGAAATTACGTCATTTTATCAAGGCTCATTTTTCTATATGTTCTTCCCATTTATGGTGTAGTACATTTGCGGGCGGTCTGGTAGACGGGAGACGTTGCGTTTATCTGCGGGAGAAAACTCAAAACTGCGGGAGAAGGGGTTATGTAGCTCAAAAAACTTCAAAATTACTTCATTTTATCAAGGCTCATTTTTCTATGTGTTCTTCCCATTTATGGTGTAGTACGTTTGCGGGCGGTCTAGTAGTCGGGAGACGTTGCGTTTACCTGCGGGAGAAGGGGTTACTTAGCTCAAAAAACTTCAAAATTACGTAATTTTATCAAGGCTCATTTTTCTATGTGTTCTTCCGTTGTATGGTGTAATACGTTTACGGATGGTCTGGCTGTCAGGGAACGTTGCATTTACCTGCGGGAGACGGTGTTATGCGGGTCAAAAAATTCAAAATTACGTCACTTTAACAAGGCTCATTTTCTATATGTTCATCAGTTTTATGGTATAGGTAAGTATGCGGGTGGTCTGCCTGACGGGAGACGTTGCGTTTAAATGCTGGTGAAGGAGTTATGCAGATCAAAAAACTTCAAAATTACGTCATTTTAGCATGAGTTTTGTTTGCAACATCTGTTTCTACTAACTATTTGTGATATTAATCCATTATTGCCAGGCCTTACCAATGTCGCTAAGACCATGCCAGATCCACATTTATAGATAACATAATACTCTTTGGCTAACATACAACCTATAATTAATTTGCCAGACACAAATTCGGTGGCAAAGTTAATGGCTTTAAATATGGCAACGAAAGTGCCTGTTTCAAGAGTGGTTTATAGTTTAAAAATTATAAGTCATCTTTACGTCATTTTATCAAGCTTAAAAATGACAAGATATTACACTTTTGCTAACAGAAAACCTATAATTAATTTGACAGACACAAATTAGGCTGCAAAGTTAATGCCAGTCGGCTTTAAATATGGCAACGAAAGTGCCTTTTTCAAGAGTGGTTTATTGTTTAAAAATTATAAGTCATCTTTACGTCCTTTTATCCAGCTTAAAAATTGCAAGATATTACTATTTTGCTAACAGACAACCTATAATTAATTTGCCAGACACAAATTCCAGACACTCTTGAACAAGGCACTTTCGTTGACATATTTAAAGCCGTCTGACATTAACTTTGCAACCGAATTTGTGTCTGGCAAATTAATTATAGGTTGTCTATAAGCCAAAGATTAATATCTTGTTATTTATAAGCTTCTTAAAGTGACGTAAAGATGACTTATAATTTTTTAAACTGTAAACCACTCTTGAAACAGGCACTTTCGTTGTCATATTTAATGCCGACTGGCATTAAATTTGCAACCGAATTTGTGCCTGGCAAATTAATTATATGTTGTCTAAAAGCCAAAGAGTAATATCTTGTTATTTATAAGCTTGATAAAGTGACGTAAAGATTACTTCTAATTTTTAAACTATAAACCACTCTTGAAACAGGCACTTTCGTTGCCATATTTAAAGCCGTCCGGCAATAACTTTACAACAGAATTTGTGTCTGGCAAATTAATTATAGGTTGTCTGATAGCCAAAGATTAATATATTGTAATTTTTAAGCTTGGTAAAGTGACGTAAAGATGACTTATAATTTTAAAACTATAAACCACTCTTGAAATAGTCACTTTCGGAGCCATATTTGAAGCCGTTTGGCATTAACTTTGCAACGGAATTTGATTCTGGCAAATTAATTATAGGTGGTGTGCTGGCCAAAGATTAATATCTTGTAATTTTTAGCCTTGATAAAATGACGTAAACATGACATATAATTTTTAAACTATAAACCACTCGTGAAACAGGCACTTTCGTTGCCATATTTAATGCATCTGGCATTAACTTGGCAACCGAAATTGTGTCTTGCAAATTAATTATAGATTGTCTGATATCCAAAAAGTAATATGATACCTATACATGTGGATCTGGCAGGGTCTTAGCAACATTGGCATGTCTGGCAATAATGGATTAATATCACAAATAATTAGCGAAAACACATTTTATAAACAAAAATCATGCTATAATGACGCAATTTTGATGTTTTTTCACCTGCATAACGCCTATTCTCGCAGGTGAATGCAACATCTCCCGACTGCCAGACCGTCCGCAAACGTACTACCACATAAAAGTTAAGAACATATAGAAAAATGAGCCTTGATAAAAGACGTTATTTTGAAGTTTTTTGACCTTCACAACCCCTTCTCCCACAGGTAAACGCAACGTCTCCCGACAACCAGACTGACCGCAAACGTACTACCTCATAAAAGGGAATAGCATATAGAAAATGTGCCTTGATAAAATGACGTAATTTGGATGTTTTTTCACTTGCATAACCCCTTCTGCCGCAGGTAAACGCAACGTCTGCCGACTGCGAGACTGTCCGCAAACGTACTACACCATAAAAGGGAAGAACAAATAGAAAAATGAGCCTTGATAAAATGACGTGATTTTGAAATTTTTTGACCTGCATAACTCCTTCTCCCACACGTAAACGCAACGTCTCCCGTCTGCTAGACCGTCCGCAAACGTACTACACCATAAAAGGGAACAACGTATAGAATAAACGGTCAAGTGCGACAAGTACTCGCGCTCATAGGGTTTCGTACATTAAGTATATGAATTTTGAACAATCATTTTTAAAGGAAAATAGGATTTCGTAAAAAATTTACAACATAGGGTTTGGTATAGCTGTATATGTACTAGAAAAGTATGAATGGGTATACCGTAAAAGTTCAAAGAGATACGAAGCCTAAATAATATCAAATATTGCTATTCTGTATAAATCTTATTTAAATCTTCTCCTAGTCTGTTCATGATGAATTTATTTCGGCACTGACAATAAAAATAGTGCATATTTAAACTTCATTTGGCATTACATAAAACTAAATTCAGCGTCATAATGATCTTTTATTTTACAGTGTATCTAAAACAAAACACTTTTTCAAATCTTAAACTTGGCATTTTGCTAAGCTTCGAAAGGTGGTAGCAAAGTAGCAATGCCGCTTTGGTCTGTGCCGCTTTTTTTCCATACTGGTTTTCAGTCAACCTTTAAAGACACAGTAGGTGTATTGAGAGAGCTACTCAATGCGAACTAGTTGCGAATCCCATAGTATTTATGTGATTAAATATCATTAAATTATTCTGTTTTTAACAATTTGACGTTTATTACTTTTATACCACTATTGGGCATTGCTTTACACAAATATATCCTTAAAATTAGTTATCTAGGCTTTAAAAGTGATGGAGCACAGAGTACACCATCCCTGTCATTATGCATGTCCAAACCGTACGTGTCTTTAACGATTAATATCTCGCCTAATTACCGACGATTTTTTATGAAATTCATAATCAACAATGCTTTTATACTTCTGCTACGATAGGTACCTCTAGCGCTGCTCAACACTTTTACTGAATGCCCGTAAATCGAAATTTGTGTGTAACGGAAAAATGCGATTTTTTCAAAAAAGAAGTGACCTATTTCAATCGCTATAAATTTCCTGCAAGGTTTAAGCTAATGTCTACTACCTCTAATTTTTTCAGAATTTTAGTTTCAGTAGATTCGAAATTAGATGGGGGGGGGGACATATTTTTGCACTACATTTTCGACAATAACTTTGAAAATATAATACCGAAAATTAAAAGAAATGTATTTTTGAGTTCTTTGTTACGAGAGCTTTCACACGATACCCCCACACGATATACAAAGAAAATATTTCTTTTTTCAAGTAACTTAATTATTAAATATGTTTATGAACATTTATTAATCTGTAGATATGTGGGTCAATAGTCTTTATTTTTCCCCCAATTGGAACTTTACACGTTCAATAGTTTACGAGTAAAGTGGCTGTGACAGACAGGCAGACAGACACAGGAGTGATCTTATAATATTTCCGTTTTTACTTTTTAACTACGGAACCCTAAAAATGAGCCTTGATAAAATGACGCAATTTTGAAGTTTTTTGACCTGCATAACCCCTTCTCCCACAGGTAAACGCAACGTCTCTCGACTGCCAGACCGCTCGCAAACGTACTACACCATAAAATGGAAGAGCATATAGAAAAATGAGCCTTGATAAATTGACGTGTTTTTTGACATTGACTCTTAGACTATAAGAAATTTTTTTACAAATTTACAGACATTTCATCGGGAATATCGTCTCTTATAATGTATCATAAAGATATATTTTTGAGATGAGAAACAATAAAATTTTCTACAAGAATATCGTTTTTTAGAAAGCTCGGTTGGTTGAATGTCTGGTTGAGTGTTTTTAATTGGCGCAAGGTAACCAATCGGCATGCAGCGCAAGACACAAGTTAGAATACTTAATAAAATATAAATCTGTAGAAAAAGCTATATCTATGCTAATCTAATATTTTACACATATCATTGCAATAATGTAATATTTAGAAGAAATTACTAGATTTCCCTATGTCACATCACCTACGAAACCACTCCATAAAAATTATGAGTGTTTAATAGCCACGAAATGACATTTTTAAGTTTTTCACTCTCTCTAACTGCCCGCCACAAAGACACGCAGTTGGTTAACTAGAGTCGGCATCAACAATGGTATAAATACAATCTTTTGCAAATTTAATTGATTTTAATTAAATAAGATCTGCTACATTTTTTCCGGTATATGATGATATTTTTAATATATTTTTTAATTCAAGAAAAACAAGCATTTAAATAACTGCCGACCTCCCCCCTTTTTTACCTTTAAGTCAAAACCCATATTTCACACTGAAAGTTTTCTTAATAAATAAAATCAAATACGTACAACAACATAGAAGCGGAAAACATTTTATTACATAATTTTTTTTATTCAAACTATGATTATATAATTTAGAAAAACTTAAGGTTAAAAAGCTATGCACATGTAATTCATTTGTTTTCGTACACTTTTCAGTTTCTTGTGTAAGTCGGTGTTGCCAGTTGAGGTACTTTTTTATTCATATTGCTTTATTCTCACCACCTTTAAAATATATATATATATATATATTCGTATTATTAATATGGGACCAAATAAGGTAGATAATAAAATATCAAAACAATTGTAACAATCAAGCAATTTTAAAAAGGAATACAAATGGCAACAGTGGTGAAAGTAACCAAATCCGTGTTTTACATAGAACTGTGTAGCTGTCCAACATTACTTGCGTGCTTATTCACACATTTCTGACGGACCTGCAAAATAATTAATTATTTTTGCTATCATCAGCTGCGAGATATAAAAACGTTTGAAACTGTGACAGGTTGATTTTAAACTTTTTTTGTCGACATGACCATCTATATTCGATACGTTTAGAACATTTTTTTAATATGGCATAATCATTTCAAAAATGGTGTAATTATACAATGTACCGATTTTTCTCAATTAAAAGTCGATTCCAAAATTGGAGGAAAATAATGTGTACTCTAGTAATATAATTTAATGCTGAATTTTTTTTTCTGGTTCTATTGGCTTGAGTACTACAACATTTATCTCTCACTTTGGTTTTTGATTATCTTCTGCAACGTGCGGAGCTCTTCCGGTGCATTCTGCCTTATTCATCGGGGACCCAGGTTAGTTCGGAAAGAGTTTTGTTGGAAACACACTAGACGCTGCGGAAAGCAGAGAGGCCCCCGAAACTAGGTTCACTTAACACTAGAACGCCCGAAAAAAGTCGATCCGACTCCGACCTAATGATTAATTGTCAACTGGAACCAGAAATTCTTAAAAAAAATAAGTTAAATTTTAGCCACGCAGATTTATGTTAAATAAATCAGTCAAATAATTTCAAATAAAAATTCTGGTGTAAAATATTTTTATGAAACTTGAGTAAAATTTCCGGGCGTTCTAGTGTTAAAGCAAAAATTTCTATACGATACGGAAAAATTGGAATTCAAACATAAGTATATAATATTTCTTCCCATTTTGGGATCGACTTACTCTCAAGCATAAACAATATATTTTATAATTAGTAATAAATTTATAGGTGTGATTCTTGATTCACATTTTAATTAAACATTCCTAGCTAAGTAAAATTTTAAGCGTTATATACTACACTACTTAAAGAGAAACTGACTTTTTTCGCCCTTTTTTCGTGTGGATATAGGTATAAAATGTAAATCTATACATATTTCAGAATTTAAAAAAATGTACTTTTAATAACGTACTTCTAATGTATTTCTAATTCTTAAAGTATTTATATGTATTTATGGAAAATACAGTCAAGATATGTAATTATAGTCAGGAGCTAAAGGACAGATACACACTACATGGATGGGATTAAATATACAGGGTTCGTACGGGTGCTTGAATTTTGAGACTAAGAAATTCTTCGGTAGCAGTATTTTCGTATGAAAAATCTCTTTTTAAATAAGGCGAAATTTCTTCCGTTTAAACTAGATTTATTTTTCTATAAAAAAATTCTGATATTTCGCTTTGAAAATAACGGTGCCCGTACGAACCCTGATATAGACAGTTGTTATTATAGCTTATCACTTTGCAATTTAAAAATAACCAATTTTTTATACTTCTATTTAGCAGAAATGATCTATTTTAAACGCTTTTTCAAAACTTAAAGGCTTAGTCCATTTTAAAATAAAATTTCTATAATTCGAATACTATATTTGATTTTATCTAAATTTCGAAACGACTCCATCGAGTACAATTATAGAAGGTTTTTTTGTAGTTGGCTATTCACGTAATAAAAATCAAGCATTAAAAACTACTCTATACATTTTTATTACCTGGGATGAGGTCTGATTATTTTATTAGGAATTTACATCAGCTTGATCATCAGTTGCGGTTTCGCCATATTTCTACTATTCCGCTGTATTAATACAGTTATTTACATAGAAAATGTTCCTTGAATTTTTTTAAAGCATTCGCAATAAAAAAAATTTCGCAGTACGTTCCAACTACATTTGGAAGAGGAAACTGAAGGGAATATGATGTTTGAGATAACCGGTATTCATGAAATGGACAGAGATCTTCGTTATTAAACAGAATGTTTAGAATACATTTTTAACTGAACGAAAAGTATATTAAAATATGTAGTTAGCTTCAGAAGTTTATTTTACCATTACCGATGGTAAAAACTATCCTAACTAAGTCATTATAACACGTTCACTGCCACAAAAAGTAAGAAGTTTCAAATTTCTTCTTGAAAGTCGTTTGCCACCACAAATTCTGAAAGGTAAATTTCGTTTTACTAATATAGCGAAATTTCTGCCAATAAATAAGGCATCTTTTTAATTTTAAAAGAATGGTGAGAAAGTAATAAATTAAAGCCACGAATATTAAAGCTACGAGTTAACTCGTAGCGTGGCAGTCAACATGTTAAGAAGTCTGGATAATTTTTATCTTTATGTCAGGCGTGGCACTCTGGATATCAGTGATTTTTTAAAGAAATGACCGAATTCTTAAATCGCAAAGATTTGATGATTGTATAATACAATAATTACTGTATAATTTTAGTGGTGACCAGCGTGACACAGTTGGACACCCCTGCTTTATATATTGAGAATGGATATTTTGGAATTTTTTAAACAAAATTATTACTACTGTTTAGTGATTTCTTGCATTAAAATAACTTTAAATCTTTTGATTTAAGTAGACATTATGTAGTCATATGACTTTAAAAAAATATTTTTAATTATCATTTTTGAACTTGGCAGCCACTACAAAATCAAAATTTGTTATTTTAGTTGAAATGTCGATACAATATGTTGGTTGAATATCCTTGACACATATTGGTTGTGTATTGATTGGGTACACTTGGATTGTAATACTTGACTCATTTCAAAATACAATGAATAAAAAAATTATATGCATAGACGAATGGGGTTTGAACGAAAACGCTTATTAAAAATAAAAATTTTAAATTTTCCAGCCATGTATGTTATTTTTAATTTTATGATATTCATATCTTTCTATTTTTAGTGCTAAAAAAAATCTGAAAAATCATAAAATTAGTAGTATCATTATACGTACGCTTTGGTTAAACAAAAATATATTGTTGTTATTGTTGTATTACTTAGGATGACAGCGCTTTTCGAAATACATGTATTTTAAGTTTACGGACGAAAAAAAGAAAATTAAATTTTCGAATGTTTCATAAATAACACTATTTTGATAACGGCTTTTAACATTTTCAAGGGGTGACCACTTAATTCTAATTCCCAACTGTCATACTTGCATCTGTCGTATTTGTCCTGAAATTTCAAGACCAGGAAATTTTCGGTACCAATATATTTTTATAGAAAATTTCTTCTTAACCCCTTCGCGACGGGAGCCTTTTACGAAATGTTTATTACTTTGCTACCGGTTTTAAAAAACAGAAGTTTGTGCCTATTCAAATCGGGAAAATGCTCGGATTAAATAAGGCAAATTTTACAGTAAAATTTTACTGGTGAGGATAAACGAGGATCCTTAGGCCTATTTCCGGCACGTATACGTGTCGCTCGTCCCCAAGGGGTTAATAAAGGTGAAATTTTGCGCGTTTAACCTAGATTTACCTTTCTATAAAAGATTACTGATATTTGCCTTGAAAAACTCGCTTTGAAGCGTACGAGCCAGTAACTACAGGACAAGTTTTGAATAACAGGTTTTCCAAATTGCAGTCAGCAATAAAAAGGGAGAAAACGCAATATATTTCGATTACCAAATCGTTCCAAAAAAGTGTATTTGTAATCGACAAGAAATTTTGTTAACAGAGCTCTTTATGGTTTCGTCTTCATATTAAATCTTACCAAATTGTGTAACTCCCAATACGACCAACAAGTTTTTGTAACCATCTTTTGCCAAATATGTTGTCAAAATTGAGTATTGATACCAAAAATTTTAAAGATTGGTACAATATAACAACCTATTATTATGAGGTTGATTACCGCCGGGACAAACTTTCACCAGTAAATTTAAAGAGACATGTTATCCTTATTTAAACTATTAATGTAAAATTTCAGTGATAAATAATGGCGAAAACGGATATTATTTTTTACTGGTGGAAAATTAATTTGGCAGTTGTCAGGTCATGAGCTTCCACCATAATTTGACAACTTCCTCTCAGTGTCACTGAAAAAGATTATAACACCTGTGAAAACCGCCACCAGTAAAAACAAATATTAAATTTAATTCAATTTATGAGAAAAATGTTTCATGAAGATGTCGCTAAAATAAGGCAAAATTTTCTATTAAAAATTGTTGGGAGTTCACTCTGGCGGTAATTAGAAACTGTTGATATGACGTAAAAAAATAGCTACCATCTTTTGACAACATCCTCAGTTATTTCACTCGCAACTTGTAGAAAATGCGCTATATGTCTCCTCCACTTTATTCATAACTCCATTCGGGCGATAGTATATTAAAGAAAAACAATATTTCCTAAAAAATTTGTTCGTTATTTCTGAAAACAGCTAACCATATCAACATTTTTCTAACAAATTTACTTTGCCCCTAAAGAGTTTAATGTTTTTTAGAGAATCTTTCAAAAATATTTCAAATAGTAACAACACTAATTAGAACTAAGTGTTTAGGAATTAGCTATTGGTCAACGATAAAAGGGTACACACAGTATACTTTCATTTCTCACTTGGTGGCCTCCCACTCGGTGTGTTTATATGTGCGTTCGTAATTGCATAAATACGTAGCACCAATAATCGTCGTCTGGTCCGTACTACTGTCTGTCTATCCGTCTGTCAGCTGATAACAGCGCAAAAACTACCGAACCGAATGGTTTGAAATTTAGTATGTATAATCGCTGCAGAATTTTCTCTGGAGAGTTTAAATTTTATAAAAATGGAATCAAAACTTCAAAAGATATTAATAAATGTTTTTTTCATCCTATTATATCCTATCATATGTAATTAATGCAATGATATCCCATTATACGTAATGATTGTAAGTTGCCAAGCTGACGACGTCATATTTAAGATTGAGGCCTATTGTTTCCGTACCACTGAATTTAATATGTAAGATCGTAATAAATTTTGTATTTATGCAGTTTTGTGCAACAACTATTGCACAAAGATATTAATATTTAGTAAACTAGTTATTGTGCGAACGCACCTCATTTTCACGTGCGACGTACAATCGTGGAAAAAAAAGCAAATACCCCTACTAAGTCTGCAACTAATTATAACAGAACAATTTCCAGGTACCAAACGATCGGAAATAAAGTCTACTTTTAAATGATGTACATATATTTTTTTAGGGTACAATCTACAAATCAAAACCAGACCAATTTTTTTTTTCAATAGTAACAACCGATTTGGACAATATATTTGATATCCTTGGTTTAAACTATGCCTAGAAACAAATCATTTGGATTATAAGTTTTGGAATTATAAACATTCAATGTTTAGAGCTTCTGACGTTAAATTACATTTTCATATTTTTAATAATATAAATATGTAAAAATTATAATCCTAAATTATAATCCTAATGTGATAATTTTGTGTGTGGTTATAATGCTAAAAAACCCAAACATAAATACATTGAGTTTGTAATATTACAAATTTTATAATATGAATTATGAAATTAATTTTCGAAAAAAATACGAATTGTAACTTACAAATTTTTTGACAGATTTATGTTTATTATGTCATGCTTTATAAAAATTCTCAATTTCAAATTTTTAATCCAAATATTTTTCGAATTATGATTAAAAAACGTCAAAATGATTGTGCAGAAAAGCATAATATATAATATATATATATATATATTACTCATTTTATTAAAATAGTCGAAACATATTAAGTGAGTCAAATGGTCATATTTTCAAAAAGTAATACATTAATAGAAGAGACATAGTCATTCTGTACCATTTCAACAATCGAGTACAGAACTTCAATTTGAATACAGCCCCTAAAATAGGATCACTTTATAGTAATTAATTTCTCGGAAACTAATCGAAAGAATTTCATGAAAATTTGGATTTAAGCTAATTGAAGTGTGTAGAATTTATTCATGGTGTCAAATATGGGAATTGCTATTGAGAAAAGCAAAGTTTGTGTTAGTTTTTATATGTAGATGATTCCTAAGTAAATTTTATATGCATCATTTAAAAGTAGGCTTTATTTCCAATCATTGGTACCTGTAACTTCTTCTACGACAATTTGTTACAAAGTTAGCATAGGGTGTTAACTTTTTTTCCCTCGACAGTACAATTTTCGACTTGTTTGAATGTATTTTTTTCACAGTAAATTCTTCCTTTTTGAATTTTCTAAAAATATTTGTAGGAACATATCCGAAACTTATATTTTGAAGCAATTATTGTAAAATCACACCATAAAACATTTTTTTCAAAATGATGGTATTTAAAAAATGATCAGCGGTATCCCTGATTTGTGTCATAGATGCGTAAGTTATTGGAAAATTTTCAAGACGCGATAAGCATAACACCTTTTCTTCAACAAATTTGAAGTAATGGTGAATAATTAAGAATCTTTCACAATTCTGATTCAAATGAAACTTAATAAATTTGCTAAGTCAATCCAAAGCTTATTATCAAATAACACTCACTGCTGATTATTGAACACAGTCGAGTGGATCAGTAATAGATTCTTCTCCTAATACTACAAAGGTTAACTTTAGATGATTAAAATGCTTTATCGTATATGCAGATGTTTTTATGCAGATTGGAAATAATAAATACACTGCCAGTTAAAACGTGCATGTAATTCTAAAAAAAAGTAATAATGCCTATTGCATATAAAACATTTTATTTTGAAGTAACATTAAGTTACATCTCTTCATCTCTTTTACCATAATTTAAAAAAATATATATTTAATACCAGAAAATAGTGCTAATTTTGCAATAAAAAAAAAAAAAAAAAAAAAAAAAAAAAAAAAAAAAAAAAAAAAAAAAAAAAACGAATTCTAGCCATATAAAAACTAAATAAAAAATTTCTAACTAGAAATTATGGTGTCAAACTCCTTGGAAATTTTAACCCCCTTGGAGACGAGCGGCCGGTTTACGTGATTATTTTCACCAGTAAATTTTTATTGGAAATTTTGCCTTATTTAATCCGAACATTTTCCCTATTCAATTAGGTAACAATTTTTGTTTTGAAAAACCGGTAATAAAACATTAAAAATTCTGTAAAAGACGCTCTAATCGAAGGGGTTAAATGGAGCCTTCGTACCTTGAAAAAAAAGGGTATTAAAATATAGGCAGGCTCCTCTTTTTTTTTTCTTTTTCTTGACGTACAAAAAAAGGGATATTATTTAGAAGGTTATTTTAACCCATTAATGACGAGTTTCTTTTACACATTTTTAATATCTAGGTACCAGTTGAAACAAGGTTTTCCGTTACTGTAATTTTAACTTTTTTGATCTCTCAAAGTTTGATATTAAGGAATATGAAAATTTTCCTTACTAAAATACTGTTTTCGATATTTACATTTCCGTATCACTTACATGGCAGATTTTTGTATCAAGCGATGTTAATGGGTTAAGGCATAGCTGCCAACCGTGCACAATTCTTCCGTAATATCTCGATTAATTTGACCCAGGTTAACCACTTTCGAATCAGAAAATATATTCCGTGATCTTAATTTAGTATTAATTCAAGGTTTCCAGACGGAACGTAGTTAATTTCACTTCTTAAAAAAATTTCTGGTTCGAAACATGTTAAACCAGCGTCAAATTAATTCGTGTATTACGGAAAATTATTTTGAGGTTAGCACCTATGGTTAAGGATATTTTAAAAGGCATAACTCACAAGGTGTGTAGAGCCTTAAGAAAATAATTTTCGGAAAACGTTTTTCATTTGTAATTTAAGACACATATAGACTGTCATTCGAATATTTATGCGACTCAAGAGGTAAGTGTTTTAAGAAAAATTTGCAAATGTTACAGAATAAATAACAGCAAAAATAATTCTTAAAATTTCATATATGGTATTTTTACGAAGATGATAATTATTCAGTTCATTCAAATTACTAATTCGATTATTAAATAAAACTATGCGACATCGCGAAGTGCACAATGTATGCGCATATTCCAGGACCTTTATTCGATTCGCACTTGACAAATTTGTCCCCTTCAGACCGATGCGGCAGCAAAAACTACTGCCTTATCGAGTTGACGGCTGGAATTCAAGGATTAATTAACACTTAATTTGTATATTAAATTGCAATATGTCCGTCAAGTGATATTTTTGTAGAACAAACCTGCATACATATCCAATTCTTGCGGTTGGCTGGTATGTTTACCATTATGTTTTAATGCTCCCTGTCCTCAATGATTTCGTACGTTTTGGTGCAGCAATGCACATTGATAAACCTACGGATCAACCTCTAAAACCAAGTCTGCAGGTGGTTTCCACCGATAAATATATTGGCAGAACAGTTGCATTTGAATATGCTAATCGAGTTCTATCTAATCCTAGAATTTAGGCCAACAACTTGACGAAGAGATTGTCTGTTCAGCCGCCTCTCTGTCTTTTATTCATCCATAGACCTAATATTCCACGATACTACATTACGCATACGAATATACGGTGCAGTCCCCGACTCCGGCAGCTGTGTTTGTAACATACATAACATTTTCCTTCGAACAGATTGTATGAAAGTCTTTATATACATATATATATATATATAAGTTGGCTTGCGAAAATATTTAAACATTAAGGTGAGACTCGTAACAACAAAGTTTGTGAACAGTGTTTTAAGGATTAAATTTTATGAGTGACTAGCAAAACCAGCGGTTTTGCTTGCGTAATAGTTGAAATATATCAAGTGGTGTCTCTGTTCCTATTTTTAGTAGAAGAAATTATATTTTTACGAATAATTCAAAACTTACTAATTAAGGAAAAATTTTACTAAACGTGATTATTACACTACATTAGGCGAAAATGAGACTTAATGAGAGCTAAAACTAATTCTAAATAAATTTTAATTCAGGATGTATTTGGAAAATTTTGAGCTTATTTCAGTTTTCATTTGAAGTTTTATTTTTTTAGAAACCATTCTTAGCAAGCATTTACTTATTAAAAGCAACACTCATGCCATACTCGAAGCTTCTAGTCAAACAGTTTACCACACCACCTGTGGTAATGGCACCCACATAAAATATAGTCTATGTAGGAGCAGGGACAGCCACCATCAGTTTGCGAACATTACTTTTGAAAGTTAGGTAGTTCCTGAGATTTCATTGAAATCGTAACTTAAAAAGCTTTTAGGATGCTTTATGCTCATTTTTTCCTTTTTAGAATTTGTTCTTAGAGAACATTTACTCGTAGTATAATAATCTAACATGCCAAATTTCAAGTTTCCATCTTTAACTATTCAATAGAAGTCTCAATTTAGAAAATTTTTAGAGCGTGTTTTCGCTTACTTTACTATTTTAAATTTCCATTTTTTCCATCTTTTAAAGTTCGTTTTCATATTATTAGTAACTATCATACAAGATTTCAAGTTTCTTGCGTCGTCACTATCACACAATTCACACTTTTAGAATGTTTTTCGCTGTTGCATGCCAACTTTTTGGTAGTAGCACCGACATAAAATATAGCCCATGTTGGAGGAGAGACTGTCACCTGCAATTTGCCACCATTACTTTAGAAAACGGTTTGGTATGGCCTGACATTCTACAGAAGTCATTATTTAGTAACTTTTTAAAACGCTTTTCGCTTATTTGATGCTTTTAAAATCCTCCGAGTGTCTTGCAAAAGGGTAAAATTGTAATGTTGTTTTCTTTGAATTTTGTTTTAAATGCTAAGGAAATAGGATTCTTTCAACATTATAAAAAATACCCAATTCCAAGAGTATTAATCATTCTTCAATGTATTTAAAATTCATTAAATCTATAGAATTATATTATCTTAAATATTGCTTGTATTGCTGTGAAACCTGGAGCTTAGTGAATGGAATATTACGCCCCAAACACTTAGAGGGTTAAATTTCAAATATTTTAATAACTGTTCATTTAAGCCTTATATCAGGGTTCGCACGCTTCAAGTACTTTCAAGGTAATTTTAAAAGATTTTTCGTAATTTGGTTTATTTAATTTAAAAAAATTCTATCTTCAGTGTAGAGACCAGTACTTTACGAAATGTTTTTTTAATAAATCGCCTAAAATCCCCTAAATTACCTGATGCCTACGAACCCTGTATAAATATCTACAATGCCAAACATTCAAGTTTTTTCTATCTTTAAAAAGTACATAGAAATCGTAACTTACAACCTTTTTAGAACGCTTTTCACTCATTTCCCCTTTCTAAATTTGAATTTTTTTAGAGACTATTCTAAAGAGAGGATTTAGATATTAGACTTAAGTATCACGCCAAATTTCAAGTTTCTATCTTTAATAATTCCATAGAAATCGTAATTTAAAATGCTTTTAATAAGTTTGCCGATGACCTTAACCCTAGATCTACCGGGAATTTTATTCAAGTTTTAATAAAACGTTCTACACCAGAATTTTTATTTAAAACTATTTAACTTATTTATTTACCTTGTTTTTGTCTGGTTTATATACTTAGTTTATTTTAAAGAAATTTCTGGTTTGAATGAATATTTTGTATGTACCTGTCGGGTCCAATGGACCCGTCTGGTAGACGGAGGGTTAAAACAATTCACCATGCTATGAAGAAAGAAAATTGCTTACAGACACGTATATTTCGGGAAAGGCATTGTTTAACTGAAAGTCTCATTCTGCTAATTGCTAGAAGTAATTCTTGCCTTTGTTTACGAATACATTCATTTATATTTGAGTCACTCATCTTCCAACTCATCGTGAGATACCATAATAACATACCTGCCAATCTTCCAGTTTTTATCGTAGAATGTAGGTTAATTTGATTGATTTTTCGAAACAGATTTTTTTAGAAATAAATTCAATTAAGGTCCATGCGAAAACATAAAATAAAATGAAAAACGACGTCCAATAAATTCCCTGGCTCGAAACTGGTTTGAGATGAATCAAATTAAACTAATGTCAGGGTTGCCAGTTTGAACTTCTCTTTTATTAAAAAAATTCGGATTCATACCAGAAAATGAAAAAAAGTACTTTCCGATTTATTTAATTTCACACTGTTCATGATTACGTAAAATAAAAATTAATCTCCAAAAAGTTCCGGCCTGAAGTCGAAATTTCGGAATAAAGATGGAGGCTTATCTGGCAACCCTGACTCGTGGCACCATTAACCCTCTCGCCGCGCAACCCGAGATTTCATCGGACAACTGAAAAGTAGGAAAAGAGATTTCCTCGGGGATGCATTTTTTTCCGTCTAATTAACCCTCCTTAATTATTCCCACTAGTTATTTTTTTATTGTATTTTTTTTTCTCATTTAGCATTTTCCCGATTAAATTAGACAAAAATTTTTGTTTTGAAAACCAGTGACAAAAGTATAAATTTTTTTAACCCCTTGGGGACGAGTGACACCTATACGCGCCGGAAATAGGCCTAAGAATCCTGGTTTATCCTCACCAGTAAAATTTTACTGTAAAATTTGGCTTATTTAATCCGAGTATTTTCACGATTTGAATAGCCTCAGACTTCTGTTTTTTAAAACTGGTAGCAAACTAATAAACATTTCGTAAAAGGCTCCCGTCGCGAAGGGGTTAAAAGTCGCTCGTCACGAAGGGGCTAAATACGCAATTTTTGAAGCTATTTGATAAAACAATTACGCAGCGAGAGGGTTAAAAAAGAGGAACTGACATATCCTTAAAATAGTGAAGCGTCAACTATAATTGCTTTCGCACGAGTTGATTACAGCTGGGTTAAATCTCCACCAGTTAATTTAAAGAAACATTTTCTACTTATTCAATCGTCTTATAAATGCAAAATTAGAGTCATAAATAACCGCATTAAAGCTATCCATTTTTTACTGTGGTAAGTTTATGTTGGCGGAGTCAAAACATGCATTTCCGCCACTGTGTGACAACCTAGACTTCCTCTTGTCAGTGTCAGTGAAAAAGATTATAATACCTGGGCAAACTGACACCAGAAAAACAAATGGAAATTTTAAGAATATTTGGGAGGAAAAGCTTCCACGAATACGGCAGTTAAATAAGACGGAATTTTCTATTCAAATTTAGTCGTGGGAAGTTTGTCCAATGGAGTTATGAATACAGAGAAGGAGACATATGTTAGTATATTGTCTACCAGTTGTGAGCGAAGTAACTGCGGAGGTTATCACAAGATGGCGGCTGTATTTTGTAAGTCGGTTCACCAGTTTTCCATTACAGCCGAGGCAAAGATCCGCCAGTAAATTTGAATAGAAGTTTTCATCTTATTTAAGCGCTTATTCATGGAAATATTTTCTCATAAATATGGTGAAATTTTCTTTTTGTATTTACTGGTGTCAGTTTGCCGAAGTAATATAATCTTTTTCGCTGGAAGTCGCTTTGTCTAGGTTGTCACAATAAGGCGGACGCATGGCCTGACTACCGCCGAAGTAAACTTCCACCGGTAAAAATGAATAACTGTTTTTCCCATTATTTAAGACTGAAATTTTGCATTAATAACGCGTTTAAATAAGGAGAAAATGTCTACATAAATTTACTGGTTGCAGTTTTCAATGTCGGTAATCGATCCCTGAGAAAGCAGTTACAGTTGAAGCTTCACCGTTTTAAGGATATGTCGGTAACTCTTTTTTCAAAGTTCCATGGTTTGTCCGGCGGTAATCAAAAACTGTTGATTCGATAAAATAAAAAAAGCCGCCATCTTGTGACAACCTTCTCAGTTACTACACTCACAACTGTTTGACAGTACACTGTATTCATAACTCCACTATTAAACTACGTCGATGAACAGTTGATTATTAGGATGTGCACAATAAATACTCAAAACCTCTTACATCAGGACTAGAGTCTAAACCGCGGCCCTCACAGTGGCTCATATCACAAATGCAGCCGCGAAATTCCCTATGTTACTGAGAAAGTCCCTATTTAAAGGGAAAATATGGTTTTTCTTTTTTATCTGCGGAAACGAGTTAAATTCAGAAGCTTTTTTTCCCTTTTTTTTTCTTTTTTTTTCATGTGTGTCTGTATGTGTTGTTATTGGCGTGGGTAGCAAAATGATTTTAAATAGATTTGATAGTAGTGAGATTAAATTTTTATTTATTGATTCTGAATAAAATAAATAGATGAATGTAGAGGAATATTTCTGGATAAAAATGTTGTCCTTTACATGTTATGAATATGATTTTTGTTAATTTTGTTATTTTTTTAATTGTCAAATCTCTGGTTGTTTCAGTATTTAAAGTAAAGAATAAATAGTATGTGAATATTAGTTTTTAAAATGGCTTTCTTTGGTAAAGGTAAGCAGTCAGATCTTAAATATCTGGCACTAGAGAGCAGAGAATAAGCGACTAACGAGATGAGTATAATAGATTTAAAAGTTTTAGTAACTTTAAGTGCAGATCGACCGAAATATTCGTTACGTTTTCGGCCCAAAATCTGAGTTTCGCCAAACATTCGTTTTCGGGCAAAATGCTGCTGAAAATTCGGCCGAAGCTATCTGTATTTAAAAAATTCCGAAATTTTTTACATTACTCATTGATTTGAGCTGTATTGGCTTAAATGAGGCTATATTCATTTATTGCTAAGAACTTTACTGTTTATAATTATCAGTCATCAGGGATTCCAGATGTGAGTGCAAAGTATAATGCAAGAAATGCATATATGACTAAACTTTGAACATGCTTTCCACGTGCTCATTAAAAGCTACAAAATTAACAGTAATTATTTATTTATTCTTTTTATTGAACAGCAAATGTTACAGATTATTTTCTATAATAAAGAATAATAATAAAAAAAAAACTATCGGGTTTTCTTTCTGTCATGTTAGCGATTTGCATATATTTCATTTAATTTGGCTACTATGACGCAAACAAAACATTTACATAAATTTTACTCAAGATTTTTGGATAGCTTGACACAAAAGATAACTCAATTGAATGAAATAAAACGTTTTAATGTATGATATAGACTCAGTGAAAATTTGATATATTTAACAGTGCACTAGAAAATTTGAAAATATCGTTTGGATGTGAGAATATATTTAAAAAGGCAAACCAAAAATAATTTTTATCGAATTTTAAAACAAACCTTATAAAGTCCTATAAATTCGCCAGTCAAATTTTCATATCATCTCATTTAAAACCCATATTTTGAATTTATCAGAGACATGAATGTAAAAGCATTAGTGAATAAATTGTATATATATCAATTGATGTTGACAATACAGTTTGCACTTGTGAATATAAATAGAAAAAAGAAAATGATGATATATTTTTCTTTTAATTAATAGCATAGCTTTACCCAAATTTTTATATCATTATTTTTAATACCTATATTTAAAATTTTTAGAGCCATAAGGTAAAGTGCTGCGTCACAAACGTTTAACCCGTTGAGGGTTTTTGTACTGATTTTAATTACTAATAGAAATTGTAAATGAAAAATCCATGTTTCCCATTTTTGGGTTCTTCTATGTTTACAAGAGGAAATTAGTTGGATTTGGGAATATTTTCGACTCCCGGTTTTCGATGGATTTATACGATATAGAAAATCCTGAACACGATTTAATGGTTTTTAGAAAATGTCTGTTTGTCACTCTGTCTGTGAGTCTGTCTGTATGTGACAAAAATTTTGTTGGTGCTCTATCTCAATAACTAATACACGAAATTTCACAAACCTATACATTCAGTTAGACCTTGATATGAACTGGTGCTAAATAGTGTTTGGTGTATATCGCCCAACACATAGCTTTGTTATGGTGATTTTTTTCACGATTTCAGCAATAACTCTATCATGCATTGATGTACGGAATTTAATAAAACTTTAGATTCAGTTAGACCTTGATATAAACCAGCTTGATTAGTTTTTGGTGTATATCGCCCTACAGGTGGCGCTTCTGTGCTGCTTTCTGAGTAATTAATAGCTATATTTCAAGAACTATTGCACGGATTTTCATCAAATTTCATATTCAGTTAGACGCTGATGTAGGCTGTTCTGATTAACTTTTGTTGCAAATCGCACAACAGAGATGGCGCTGCTATGCTGAAATTTTCAGAATATTCGCAAAAGCTGTATCTCAAAAACTAATGCACGCAAGTTTATCAAATTTAGTATTCTGTTATATTTTCACGTAAATAGATCCTTATTAGACTTAGGTTTATATTGAACAACAGGTGTTGATTTTGATACTTTGGGTTAGAATTTTGGTTGCGGACATCTAAGTGGTCGGGTTCCGAAATTCAATGATTTGTTTGAAACAATGCGTTACTTATACCTAATTAAATACATCCAATTCAACGAGCCTATATACCTTTACTTTCCTCATGGTGGACATAGATTGCCATTTAATTTTAGCACTGTGAAAGCGAATTTTTAATTATTAAAATGTATGAGACAGAATAAAGTTTTGGAATTGGCACATCAGTCTAGTTACATTCTTACAAAAATAAAGTGATAATCTAACTAGGAAATGAAGCAGTTTTTAAAAAAGAATATTTATCCATACTTTTACTTTTAGGATATTGTATCTCGCATCAATACTTAAAAGGCAGATTTTTTTAAATGCATTCTAGTATTTACTTTCGCAAAATAATAGCGAGTTTTTTTCTTTTCTAAAAGACAGAAATTTTATAAAATGGTAAAAATCAATCCAAAAGAAAAAATAAACTGATTTTATTCAGATTTAAAAATAATAATAATACAAATAAATGATGATATCAAGCAATTTAAATCCGGTTTTAAATAAACATTTAACTTGTACATGAATGATATTTGTTAGCTGTTTTATTATTTTTTTTCTAAAAACTATGAAGACAGGGACGCTCCGCTTTTAAGCTGAAAGTAAACAAAGCATCTTATGAGCCAGCGCGCCGTGCCAGGGAATTTTGCGGGTGCATTTGTGATATGAGCCAAAGTGATATAAGTAAGCGTCCTATCTTAAATAGGAGAAATAACCCCCAGATTAAAAGCGAGGTCACATCAATCAAGGTTATGCGCCACGTAGCGGATGGAGTGTGAACTACAGGTAGATACCTAACTGTTTTCTTACTCACACCACTAAAATTTAAAGTTTTTTTCAACTTGATTAATAACTGAAGTGCATTTCATAAGGCGAAGAAAACTTCGTGGGGTCAAATGCATCTGGATGTCCCGCTCGCTACGCCATTATATTGCAATAAATGTGGCAAACAAAATTCATTTCCATGAGTGACTAAAGATTTAGAAAATACGCGCCACGCTAAAAGTCCGCGTATGTGAATTATCACTCCGTCCACAAGGTGGCGCAACTGTGTTAATTTACGCCAACGCGTTATAAGTAAGCGAACAAACTTAATGCTGGAATCAGGCGTAAATTAACATAGTTGCGCCACCTTATGGACGGAGTGATAATTCACATACGCGGGCTTTTAGTGTGGCGCGTATTTTCTAAATCTTTAGTCACTCATGGAAATGAATTTTGTTTGCCACATTTATTGCAAAATAATGGCGTAGCGAGAGTGGAATCCAGAAGCACTTGACACCACGAAGTTTTCTTCGCTTTATCAGCGGCACTTCAGTTATTAATCAAACGGAAAAAAAACTTTACAATTTTAGTGGTGTGAGTAAGAAAATCTACCTATAGTTCACACTCCATCCGCTACGTGGCGCATGACCTTGATTGATGTGACCTCGCTTTTAATCTTGCGGTAATTTCTTCCATTTAAGATAGGACGCTTACTTATATCGCTTTGATTTACTCCTGATTCCAGCATTAAGTTTGTTCGCTTACTTATAACGCTTTGGATATGAGCCGTTGTGAGACGCTAGTTTACATTAGGTACTTTCTTATTCAGATTTTACCTCTGCAATTTACGACCTGAGATCCTGCGTGCCAACACAGCGATCCTTTCGTGATGATAGAAATCAGTGAATACAGTTTGCACACCGTTTTGCAATTTTTCTCATTTATATTTTTATATAACTTTATAACTTTTCCGGGTACGAGTAAATATATCTCAAATCATCAAGAAATATAAATTTTGTATGTCTTAATATTTCTAAAATTTGTCTAGTGAAATAAAACATGTGAAATCCAAGAATGTATCAGGTAGATTCCTTGATTAAAACAGTAGCTAAAAATATATGTCATTGGTGAGGTACAACTGCTAACAAGGGTTGAGGGTTGAGGGTTGATTTTTGACGGCCAATTATCTACACGAGGGATATAGTCCCGGGGGGAGTGCCCTCCGTGGGGGTCTTTCTAAGGGAACCTAATCCGTATTAACGCAGGGAAGATCCACGGCTCGAAGAAAACCACGAAAACTCCGAACGATTAGGCCGACGGGCGCGATTGGGATCGAACCCAGCACCTCCCGTCTACCAGCTTCGAGAGCAGAACCTCTCGGTCACTGGTGGGGCCGCTAACAAGGAAACGTCTTTTAAATATGATTTTTATTTTGGTCCTGTGACATGTCGTCTTAGCAAGTTTTAAGATTTTTCTTGTGCATAAGTAACGGTGATCACAAATAAAAGTTTTTTTATTGAGCTCCAGTATTTATCAATAGCAATAGTCACTTTATTTAAATTCCTAAATTCTAGAATAAATACGGTAAATATTACTGTTATATAATAATGAAATATCTGCCAACCAGTGGAGTAGAGTTTGGGACGGGGAGGGGTTCGATCATTTTACTGCCAACACTGTTATATAGAAAATTTGGCTTTATTTAATTACTGAACGTTATACTAGTAAAAAAAGCAAAATTTAGCATACAATAATACTGGTATAAAAATTATTTGAGCCCCACCCTCCCTTTTCAACGCTACGCCACAGCTGCCAATCTCTTCCGGTTTTTTTTTTCTACCACAAACATTTTTCAGTAAATTTTACCTTTTTAAATTGCTGCAATCCGCCGATTATATAAGGCAAAAATTTCAATGAAACTTTTGTGGTATGAAAAAGCGGAATAGTTGGCAGCTACGTAATGATGGTTGCTGAATTCTCCTGTGCTGTGACCAGCCTAATTTTAAAAGAAAATTTTCTCTTCACTTAAACAAACTTTCATGAATCTAAAATTTAATTAAAATTCTGGTAATAGCAGAAGATTTAATAACTGAACTCAATTACTCATCTTAATATTTAAAATGAATACTTTCAAAATAAAGAATAATTAAAATACAATTTAAAAAATGACAGCAAGAAAAATGATCGGTAAATACATTTTTAACAGATACACATCATTTCGAAAAGTGGGATATCGTTTCATATATTTACAAAAAAAAAAACTATCGTTTTAAAATATAAATAGTTTAAAACGTATAAAAGAAAGAACCAATTAGCGCAACAATTTTTAGCTCAATAATGTAACAATTTCCATACATGCCAAATCCATGGAGCGTATTTGAAACATTTTTGCATATAAATTAGCTTTGTACTGAAATTGCTTACAACCCAAACTTTTAAATTATTTTTTTTTAATTTACCCAACATTTATCTATCGTAATATAGCAGCAACGATTTTTTAAATTATCATTTTCATATTTATTACTTTTCTATTTCGACGCATGAAAATTCGTTGTTTTACACATGAAGCTGATGTTTCATAAATCCGCTGCTGCTAAATTACGACATAAAAATGTTAGGTCAACTAAAGAAATAATAATAATTAAAAGTGTGGGATTTAAACAGTTTCACATACCCAACAGTGGCCGAGAGGTACTGCTCTCAAAGCTGGTAGACGGGAGGTGTTGGGTTCGGTGCCCGATTTTCTAATCGTTCGGAGTTTTCAGTGGTTTTCTTCGAATCTTGGATTTATTTGCGTAAATACGGGTTATGTTCCTTTAGAAAGACTCCACGGAGGGCAACCCCTCCTTTGGGTCCATATCTGTCGTGGCCATGTACGGCAAACAAAACTTTTAAATTTCAAAACCAGTATTTTAGTTTGGAAATTTTCACATTATCTAATCTCGAATTTTGAGCGATTTAACTTATCAAAATTACAATGTGGAAAAAGCTGGTGTCGAATAATTAAAAGAAGTGTAAAAGAAGCTTGTCATTAACCCCTTAATTCTCGCTCCCGTGATATTCACGGGATGTGTCTTTGATTCAGATTGTTATTGTTTGATTCATACCAGTTTTATAAAATAGTGAAGTTGGTTTTATTATGGTACCATTTTACCTGACATTAAATAAGGTGAATATTTTATTTTCAAAAAAGTGGTGACAATAAGCAATTTGAATTTTTAAACCGCAATTTAATGCCACCGTTAAGGGGTTAATTGGTTAAATGAGGTAAACAATTATTTTAAAAATCATTTTGATTAATAAAAATATTCCTTAGAAAGTTACGAAATTAAAATTTTTATATGGTCAGCCGATTCTATAGATGATGATTTGTAAAAAAATTCTTTTACACTAACAGGTATGACAAAAAAATACCCATCATGCATAACCCTTAACCTGCCATAATTAAACCCAATAACATATAAAATTTCGTAGTAATCTTAAATTATTACGAGTGTTAGAGCATGGAAATGCGGTCAAACAGTCAGACAGATGGACGGTCAAACAGAATTCATAAACACTTTCTACCTATTTTGTTAAATGTTAATGGGTGAATTCGTCAAAAACATAAAAGTTTCAAGTGGAACTGTTTTGCAATGATTTCCGAAACAACAGGTTTTTTTGTAACCTCGAACATGAAGAAAGTATATCGTATTCATATAAAATGTAGGTAATTAAATGTAGTTCAGGCGCAAATATAATACTTTGCCCAAAGTTTTCTAATAGTTGCCGCATTCAAAGGATAAATTCAATAAAAAAAAAAATCATAATATTTTGTCTGAGCCTAAAAACAGAAAATCATAAAAAATAAACACAGCCAAATAAAGTTTATTTTCTTAGATTGCCATCGACAACACCAAAAAGCATTTTTTTTACTTTCGTATTACTTGTATGCTAACGGTCAATCCCGAAACTTTTTATTACTTATAGCAACCTGTGTCATTCTGATTATAGGAGAGTTTAATTCCCTAGTTCGATTATTTAGCTATTAAATTCCTGTTTTATTTATGTATTTGTGAAGTTTAATTTTTGCTTAGAAGTTTAGTTAAGGAATATTACACGGTTGCAGACAAATTCTGAATTAATCACATTATTTCATGTGCAAACAGATTGATTTTTCATAATTAGGTTGCAGGCAGATTTAAAAAATAGCTTACAAATTAACTTTAAAAACATAAAAAATCATTAAACTGATATAGTATTTTTGATTTCGAAGTATTTTGTGTTCCATTCGATGAGTTAATTATGCAAAGTATAAAAGTAAAAAAAAAAAAAAAAAAAACAACAACACTGCAATCAAATTTGAATTTGTAGATTAGGTCGTTGCCACTATCAGTTTGAGGCGGGCATTGTTAGGATATATGTTTCTGCTTTATCATATCCCGTGTCTTCGTTCACGTAACATTTAAAGAAGAATAAATGCATTAATTAAGCAAAAAAAAATCGATAAATTAAACCATATATAATTAATCATATATCACATTTTATAGTAGAAAAACTTCTGATGATCTCAGCTGGCATATATATATATATATATATATATATATATATATATATATATATATATAATAATTTAAATTTCTTTTCGTGAGCTTAAGCAATAGAGTTGCTTATTGATTTAACCCTTTCCGGTGCGGAGTAATACTGTTTATAAACTGATGAAATAATGGGCTGATATGATAAAGATGATAGACTTATCTATTTGCTAATGATAAATTCTGTAGAAATTGCGCCATTTCGTGTAACTGCTATAAAATGCTAATATTTTCTGTATGAAAATCGGCTAACGGTTTAGAATATCGCTTTCACCAGATTATTTTTTCCTACGGAATAATACATGTCGAGATAGAAAAAAAATCCTTCACTTCATGAATCATGCAAAAATATGCATTTTAATTTATTTAAAGCATGAAAGTGCTTAATTAAATTGAATATTATTGTGCATTTACAAAAACATTGAAACATTACTTTTATGAAATGCTGAATTTCAGGTAAGAAATCATAGCTGCCAACATCGTACGCTTTATACCACACACATTTTATAGTAAATTTCATCTTCTTCAATCGCCGTAATCTGCCGATTAAATAAATGAAAAATTTCTGTTAAGGTTTTGTGGTTGAAAAAAGCGGAAAAGTTGGCAACTATGAGAAATTCTTTTTAAAATGTAAGCTAAAACTGCATTTTTGAAATTATGTGACTTTTGATGTTATATTATATGAAAATTATTTATGTTATTCATTATATTACGTCATTATTTATTTGCTTTCATTAGCTACTGATATTTATACTCATTGTATTTTCAACAAATACTTGGAAAATGCAGCTTTTATTTCAATTACTAGGCGGGCTCTGCGCACTACGAACTACGGTCGCCAACTGCCGGTCAGACTCTAAAAATCCGTTAATTTGAACTGATCTAAAAAGATTACGGAAGAATGAATTTTAATTTAAAAAAAAACAGTGGTGATATCCCTGTAAATGATGTTCCATTTTTTTTTTCTTTTACTGAGGGATTTTAACCGCTTGAGGGGCGGTGGGATAAAATATATCCCACCTAATTTAAACAAGATTCTCACCAGAAAATTTTAACTAAATTTTATATTTTTAACTTTGGAGGAAAATCATTGACAAATAGTTTTTCCGTAATTAAAATGTTTTCGATTATACCTGGGATAGTTCAATATTTAGAGACATTTTTGCTGCCCCTCCAGGGTTATGGCCAGATCAGCTTCTGTTATTTTCTGCTTTCGTGTTTGATTAAATGAGATTAGTTAAACATGTGGAAATTATCTAATACAAAATGAACTAAGTCAACAGAGTCTCTACTTCCGGGTAATTTTTAATAACGCTATAAGGAAATGATTTTAAATCACGTGTTTTAAATCTGACGTAAGTTCCATCCTACTTTTCTTTTTGAAATATTCACATAAAAATATTTTTTTGTTAGAAAAGAAATACCATTTGCACTGTCATTATTGCGAAATTGTTCAGTTGAAAATTAATTACCAAGAAGAAATTATTATTACGGTTTTTTTTTTTTTTGGCAACGAAAAAAGAAAGATGGTTAAATTTTGCAGGAAGATTGTCAATTTATTCTGTATAAAAAATAATGAAATTCCATATTATTATGAAATATATTTGACTAAAATAACTGAAGCGTAGCCTATGTTCATTTCTTGTTTATAATGATAATTATACAAATGTTAATTCGTCCCTTTTGACATTGACTTCATTCAAACTTTCGGACGTACTTTCGCATTTGTAGTATTATAAGGATTTAGAGTAATAAAAGTATAATAAACTGTCAAATTACAAGGTATGTTTCATATTGGTTAAAGAAATAGGTTTTAAAATTTAATTAACTTCGGGTTGAATAATCTGTTCTTAGTCTTTTCACTACGTGTCAAGACATATAAGTCCAGGTGGATTTTTTTTACTCTACTTCCATCCTTTTTTGAACAATGATCTCTGACATAAAAAGGTATGTTCGAGAAAAATATACCACAATTCATTTTGAATTCATTTTGATACATTATGATATTATCCCAATATGATTAATTCAACCCAGCAATAATGTAAAGTTGCTTTAGTAAATAAAACTAAGACATCTATACAATATGATTTATTCCCAAGGTCGTTCGCGGATCAAGTAAGCAAACTCTGCGGCGCGAAGTTTGCGGATGAAGTATAGGAAGTTTGATGTACATACAGTGTTTCCAGACGAATACTAAAATTTTATTTTTAATGCCACTATTTTCACAGAGTGGTAGTTGCCTTATTTATTTACAAAAATTTTGCGATTAAAGCAAGCTATACGACAATTATGGTATTCAAAAAAAAAAAAAAAAAAAAAAAAAAAAAATCATCAGAAAACCAGAATCAGTATTCGTCTGACAACACAGTGTACATCCAAAAATAACAAGTGTCAGAAATCTGCTTAAGTTTATTTCGATTACCGTATTTTTTTAAAATAAAATTTCGTTTTATTTAATTATAGAAATCTCATTTTTTACAAATACATTGTTATACTTCATGTATTTTGCATACTCTTAATATTATAATTTACTTATCATACCCTTTCTTAACTTCTAATAGTTAATTTTATCTTTGTGGCTACTATCCGCGTTAAAACATCTTTTTTAAGGCTCCCTAATACCCTTGCAAACCGAATTACCTCTCCACTGGATGTTAAGCTGCCACGCAATTTATGGAAGTCCTTCGAATCCAAGTCGTTGATGGAAGTCCATCAACAAGCTTCCATTGTTCCATTCGCTGTTAAATAAGGTGAATACTACAGTACGAAATTAGGTTGTCAAAGTAAAAATTTTGTAAATGCCTGACGAGACCTATAACTTTACTAGTTTCTCAATATTTTTTTCCGAGATAGACTTATCTATGTAGAGTATATAGGGTAACCCGGCTTTTTATTTTGACTGTTTTGTTACGTTTTATGAAATGTTTACATTAGAAATGTATAAGAATTTGTTTTATTGAAATAACTTACTTATGCTTTTTGTTAGTTAACACTAGAATATCTGGCAATTTTACTAAGGTTTTATAAAAGTATTTTTCCCAGAATTTTATTTCAAAATATTTAACTTATTTAATTAGCCTATTTTTGTGCCACATACATTTAGCATATTTTACGAAAAAAAAAATCTGGTACAACTGTACTAGTAGATTTTTAAGAGAAACTACCAAAAAAGTTCTTTTTAACCCCTTCAAGGGCGATGGTTCATTTTTGGACCACTTAATTTTAATCACTAAATGGGACATTGACACCAGAATTTTTGTTTGATTTTTTTTTTTTTTTTAACTTGAAGAAACGCTTTTACTTATTTTCAAATAAATTCATTTGTAAATTCCGGTGTCATTCATTCATTTCAGTATTTTACTAATAGAAGTGCCTTGCCACTGAAAGGGTTAAATTTAGATACAATTGAATATAAAATAACTGGCTAGTCTAGCCTTTAATCAAATGTTTAGGATTCTTTTCTCCAGATTTTTGCATAAACTTTACTTACGCTATACCGTTCATTTAACCCCTTGAGGGGCGGTGGATACAATATATCCCACCTAATTTAAACAAGATTTTCACCAGTAAATTTTAACTAAATTTTATATTTTTAACTTTGGAGGAAACTCGTTTAATAATTCCTTTTCTTTATTTTAAAATAAAATTTTTCAATTATTCCGGTGAGAATTCAATAGTTAGAGACATTTTTGCTTGCCCCTCAAGGGTTTAATACACATTAATCATATATTTTCAACTGAAACCAGAAATATCGTAATAGTATTCAGTATGTAATATTAAGCTATACGCTCTCGGATGTTAAGGGATCAAGGACACAAATGCTATACTCTTAACCCAGAGCGATATAAGTAAGCGTCTTATCTTAAATGGGAGAAATAACCGCAAGATTAAAAGCGAGGTCACATCAATCAAGGTCATGCGCCACGTAGCGGATGGAGTGTGAACAACAGGAACTACCTAACTGTTTTCTTACTCACACCACTAAAATTGTAAAGTTTTTGTCACCTTGATTAATAACTGAAGTGCCGTTAATTAGGCGAAGAAAACCTCTTGATGTCAAGTGCATCTGGATGCAAAGCGATATAAGTAAGCGTCCTATCTTAAATGGGAGAAGTAACCGCATGTTTAAAACCCTGGTCACATCAATCAAGGTCATGCGCCAAGAACCGGATGGAGTGTGAACTACAGGTAGATACCTAACTGTTTTCTTACTCACACCACTAAAATTATAAAGTTTTTTTCACCTTGATTAATAACTGAAGTGCGTATACTAAGGCGATGAAAACTTCGTGATGTCAAGTGCTTCTGGATGCCCATGTCGCTACGCAACTATATTGCAATAAATGAGGCAAACAAACTTGATTTCTATGAGTGACTGAAGATTCAAGAAATACGCGCCACACGCGTATGTGAATTATCACTCCGTCCACAAGGTGGCGCTACTGTGTTAATTTACGCCTGATTCCAGCATTAAGTTTGTTCGCTTACTTATAACGCTTTGTCTGGATGCCCCTCTCGCTACGCCATTATTTTGCATTAAATGTGGCAAACAAATTTCATTTCCGTGAGTGACTAGATTTAGAAAATACGCGCCACACTAAAATCCCGCGTATGTGAATTATCACTCCATCCACAAGGTGGCGCAACTGTGTTAATTTACGACTGATTCCAGCATTAAGTTTGTTCGCTTACTTATAACGCTTTGCTCTTAACCCCTTAATTCTCGCTCCCGTCAATATCTCGGGCTGAGGTGTCGTTCGTTATTTCTCGTGCCCGTCATATTCTCGGGCTGGAGATTTAATTGCTGGAAAAAACTTCTGAAACCAGAAAAATTGAACTGGAATTTCCATTTGAAGTCTTTGAATAGTAGCACTATGGTTTGATTTGTACGATCTATAATTTGTCATAGCTTTGTAATAATTTTGTCATTTTGATATGGATTCTGATGAATCAAGCCTTTCTGATGATAATTGGAATATTAGCCCCTTCACGGTCGCTTAATATTTGAAAAAACTATAAAAAGTGTACCTATTTTTTTTATTACAGAAATTGAATAATTATAAGGTTCTAAATAAAATATGCAATTAGTTTATTTTTAAGGCGAAAAAACAATATTTTATAGCCATATTCATATTTGTATAAAAGCCATCATGCGAGAATTATGTGTCTTAACCTCTTAAGCTCCGCCCCCGATAAATGTAGGCTACTATCTTTTAATTCAGATTGTTTGACTCCCACCATTTTTTTTTTTTTTTTTTTTTTTTTTTTAATAGTGTAAATGGCTTTATTTTCGCATCATTTTATCTGCCGTAAACTACGGTGGTGGGAAAAAAAAACAATCTGAATAATAAAAAAAAGTAACCTACATTTATCGGAGGCGGAGCTTAACCCCTTGAGGGGCGGTGGGATATATTTTATCCCACCTACAATTAATGAAGATTTACACCAGAAAAACTTTATGAATCTTTCTTTTTCTAACTTAGGTGGAAAGAAAACGTAAAATTGCTTTTCCTTATTTTGAAATAATTTTTTTCAAATTTTCCGGTGGGAATTCAGCATTACACAAAAGGGGTTAAGAGGTTAAGACACATAATTCTCGCATGATGGCTTTTATACAAATATGAATATGGCTATAAAATATTGTTTTTTCGGCTTAAAAATAAACTAATTGCATATTTTATTTAGAAACCTTATAATTATTCAATTTCTGTAATAAAAAAAAAATCGGTACACTTTTGATGGTTTTTTCAAATATTAAGCGACCGTGAAGGGGTTAAGTGAGTTTGCTAAAAAGAGTTTTAAAGTTGCATAGCCTTACAAAAAAAAAAAAAAAAAAACGGCTCCCAGGAAAGCTCTCTCTCTCTCTCTCTATATATATATATATATAGTTATATATATATATATCCAATATTTCATAGAAAAATAGTCGTGTGGTTTAATTGCAAAAAAATTGCGATTGTGTCAAGTCATTACGAAAGTAAAGGTATTCAGAATTAAATTTTAGCGTTTTCCTAAAGGAACCTATAGTTTTACTCACGTCTAAAACTGTTTTTACGAAATTACTTTTAACTTTTTCCTGCACAATAAAATTATGTCCGCAAAATGATGAAATGATTCACTGATACCGGAATTTACAAACGACTTTTTTAGAGATTAAAAACTTGTTGATTTAAACTTTAACTTTAAAAGCAAAATTTTACTAAAATATTCTTGGTGCTGCTTGCGAGTTTGAAATTAAAATTAGGAGGTCTCGACGTGACCACTGCGTCGGATCAAAACCGACATAAGAATACAAGCGAAACACAAGGTTTTGTGACGTCGTCATTGTGCGGTGCTTACGTCAGCCGTAGAGACCACAGAGAGATTTATTTATATAAAACATATCAATTATTTCCTGTACATTCCAACTTATTATCACAGCATAGGGGAAAAAATATATACTTATAGTTTAAAGACGCTAATTAAATGCATTTCATTCAATTTTAACCACTAAAACAGTAATAATAAAGATAACACAAGAACAATATTTATGAAATAATATCACTGTGTCAATGAAAATGTGCATCAGAATTAAAGTGACATTAAAGAAAATTAGTTCGTTAATGAAAAGAAGAAAATCCCAAGTATTAAATTTATTTTAGTGGACATTTTTTATTATTTATTCTACTTTGAAATTTAGAAACAATATCAATTATCTATTTGGTATATGTTCCAAAACAAGACATTATACATTATTACATATATATATATATATATATATATATATATATATCTGCAGTTTAAACACACAAAACACAAATTGAATTATTTTACTTTCAATTATTTCAAAATAAATAAATAGCAATAAGTGTGCCAATCAAAACCAACATTTAAAAATTAAATTAAAGTGGATGAAAAGTTAAATGAAAACAAATTCAAGTTGTGTTCAATTTATATTTTTAATCGGGCAAGAATTATACAGTAAATATCCTATTAAATATTCAGTTATTTGAAACCTGCATATAATAAATAGTAAAAGTATACATGAAATTATGTATTCTTATAAATAAATTTTCGTGCTGTAAACTTTACTTATCAGAAACGGGTAATTTTCACATGACATCCATTAAATAAAAAAAAATAAAACTGTCATAATACTAAAACAACACAAGTTCATGAAACACAAAATTATTATTTAGTTTTGTATTAGTTTGATATATTATGCAAGGTACAAGCAATAGATTTTTTAAAAAGTGTATTGACATATGAAGAGAAAAATAAAAGAATGGAAGAAAACACTTTCATCAATTGGAATCAAAATATTCCTAATTTATGTTCATTTTCCTCGAATGTTTAGGTAATGGCTGATAAAAAAAGAACATCGAGAAACCCAAAAAGCTTCCACAAAAATATTTCATTTCCAAAATAATCTTGTGTGGGTTCTTAAATGTTAGTTCACATCTTTTAAGCTTAAAATAATCATTTTTTTTATGAAATGAAAAGTATATCCTGGCTAGATCGAAAAGTAAATGTGTAATTATAGAACAATAATTTTATTTATTGTTATTTTAAATTAAACATTAACACTAGAACACCCGGAAGGAGTCGATCCGACTCCGACCACATAGTTAAATGTCAACTGGGACCAGAAAATCTTTCATAAAATAAGTTAAATTTAAACATCGCAGATTAACGTTAAATGAATCAAACAAATAGTTTTTAATAAAAGTTCTGGTGTCAAATATTTTTATGAAACGTGATTAAGTTCTAGTGTTAAAATGTACATGAAAACACATACGATTTTTGCGAAGAAGGGGTGGGGGGGGGGCAACAACTGTTTGGCATAAGGGTACTAACAACACTTCCTCTTATCTTGTAAATAAAGTGTTTACAGTTGTGGCAAAAATAGAGTGATTCAAAAACGTTATCCCCATAGCTCTATTTAAACAGTACATAAGCATTTATAATTTAACAAAAAATTATAAAAAGAATTTTTATTAAGATAACAAAAGTTTAAGATTAAAAAACAACAATAAACTGATAGCTGTATACCGATCGAGCTTTGCTTTAAAAGAAGTAAACAAGATAAAAATGCTATGTATCCACATCGACTTTTATGAAAATTTCAAGAATATTTAATTTTTTAAGTATGAATATATACAGGGTGTTCCGTTAAAGGGATCCAATATTAATAGGGGTAATAGAGGAGATCACATGGAGCATAAATCAGTACATAAAGCCTGGTCGGATCTCAATAGTTTTCAAGTTACAGCAAATAGAATAAAAATTCGGAAAATTGTAAAAGAACCCTCATTGCTAAACTATCGATAATGCTACATAAGAACGAAGCACATATTTAGAAAGAGCAGAAAAAAACCTACAAAATGACATCAATTGTATTAAAATAGCAATATGTATTGACGAGTTACAAGCCCTGAAACAGTGAAAAAAGTACGAAATCCAATATACATCAAAATAGTTAATCGTTAATTCCAAAAAGACAACTCTAGCTACAACAAGGAAAATTTAGTAAAATTTGGTCCATTCCGAAAACTTTCGAAAAAGCTTACAATGAACCATATCGGTTTAATTGTGTGAGAGAAATTAATCAGTTTCTTAGTTACAACTCCGCTTTCTTTGACACTAGCAAAGGTTAAACTCCGCCCATCACGATTGGAAACACCGCCTTTTTAATTACTCTCAACTATACATTTTCGATCATGCTTCTTCTGAAAAGCAACATTTTTAATTATTCAAGAGTTGAATGAACCAAAATAACTTTACAATAATAGTCTACATTTTAAAGTGGTCTTTTATTGATATAAAGCTTAAGTTAAATTCTTTAAAATTAAACTGGTGGTGAAAATTCGGAAATAATTAACAATATCGCGATTTGTAACTATGCAAGAAGTTTCAGTACATGTTTTACATGAACAATTATTGTATGTGCATCATAATTTATGATAGGAAATAATAATAACAAATAGCATAATAATTTTATTAATTATAAATTTAAAAAAGACACTAAATTTTAAATTAATTCATACAAACTTTGTAATTTACAATTTGAGTACACCACAGTCTGTGACTTACAAAATACTCTGCCAAAAAGTGTTGAAAATAAAAGAAAAATGACAAATAAAGAATTACATTCCACGTACTTTATGACATATGTGAAGCATAGTCTTCTGGCCTGCGCTGCACAGTTCAATGTCGGAAGGCAGACGAACGGACATTATTATAATAGGTGTTCGAAGTTGCGCCCATTAACAGAATCGCACAGCCGACAGCGACGCCGTAAAGATTGGCGAACACGCCGAAAAACTCCGACGGAGTTGGGAATGTCTCCTGCAGCGACAACGATTCGCGCTAGTAAATCCTCCGGTGTATCCACAGGCGTTTCATACACCAGCGATTTAAGGTGTCCCCAAACAAAAAAGTCTAACGGATTGAGGTCTGGAGAGCGTGCAGGCCAAGCAACAGGTCCACTGCGTCCAATCCATTTCCCAGGATATGTTGAATTGAGGTGATTGCGAACACCTATGAAAAAATGTGCCGGTGCGCCATCGTGCATAAACCACATATTGTGGCGCAATGTTGCTGGCACATTTTGCAGTAACTGCTGTAAGATATCCCGTAGGAAAACCAAGTACGTACTGCCATTGAGTACATCTGGGAGTAAATATGGTCCTATGAGATAATCGCCGAGGACACCTGCCCATATATTCACACTGAACTTTTGTTGTGCGTTCGGCGGGAAAACAGTGTGCGGATTTGTATATGACCATGTGTGCATATTGTGCGTGTTTACCACGCCCTCTCTCGTAAATGTTGCTTCATCAGTAAATAAAATATTTTCCAGAAATTGTGGATTATTTTCTGTTACATTAAGCAACCAGCGTACGAATTCTGTCCGCTGAGCACAATCTGTTACTGATAACAGTTGTACCCGCTGCACATGAAAGGGGTGCATGTTTTCTGCACGCAGAACACGCCACACACTTTGGTGAGAAACACCGACTTCAGACGCAGCAGCTCGTGTACTCGTGGAGGGATTATCTTTAAAAATATTCAGTACATCTTCTTCCATTGCAGGTGTTCGTACATGTCGAGGTTTCCCTGCATCAATGCTTGCTGTATTAAACGATCCAGTCTCCCGTAATCGTCTATCGATTTTTATGAAGAGTTTCGAACTTGGGCAACGTCTCCTTGGAAATTGCTCACGGTACATGCGCTGTGCTAGACATGCATTTCCATGAGCTTGCCCGTACATCAGATGCATGTCCGCATATTCTTCGTTAGAGTATTCCGGCATAATTATTATACATCAACTTACTACAATCCCACTTACAACAGCCTCCCTTTAACATAACGCCCACTGATGACTGCTGTTTTATTACACTTTTCTTCCTATACACATAGAAAATTTGCATAAAAAGTACTTCTTCTTCATCATCCTGAAAGTTCATGGAGGAAACGCAGCAGTCACGGAGTTTGCTTTAAGACAAGGCGAGAGCTGCACAATATGTCATTCACTTCGCCAGACTGAATAATGAAAGGGTATTGATAGAGGTTGATCAGAAATGTATAATTGAAAGATATTAAAACGGGGTGTTTACAATCGTCATGGGCGGAGTTTCGCCCTTTCCGAGCGTGCAACAGTACAGAGTTGTAACTAGGGAACTGCTTGATTTCTTACATACAATTAAACTGATATGGTTTATTGGCAGCTTCTTTGAAAGCTTTCGGAATGGACCAAATTTTATAACATTTTCCTTGATGTAGGTAGAGTTGCATTTTTGGAATTAACGATTAACTATTTTGCTAAATATTTGATTTTGTATTTTTTCACTGTTTCAGAGCTTGTAACTCGCCATTAATTCTCAATATTCTAAAACAACTTATGTCATTTCGTAGGATTTTTTCTGCTCTTTCTAAATAAGTGCTTCGTTTTTATGTAGCATTATCGATAGTTTAGCAATGAGGGTTTTTTTACAAATTTCCGATTTTTCATTCTATTTGCTGTAACTTGAAAATTATTGAGATCCGGCCAGGCATTATATACTGATTTATGCTCCGTGTGATCTCCTCCTCTATTACCCCTATTAATATTGGACCCCTTTAACGGAACACCCTGTATATGTATATATATGTATATATATGTATATATATATATATATATATATATATATATATATATATATATATATATATATATATATATATATATATATATATATATATATATATATATATATATATATATATATAAAATATATATATATATATATATATATATATATATATATACATAAATTTGTTGTCAATATAAAGCCCAACCAATTCTGCATACAAAATTACCCGAGTTACTATTGACACGACAAGTGTTTTTTTTTTTAAGAAATGGGCGTTTATTAAAGGTCACTCTAATGAATGAGAGAAAATAGAACAAATAAGAAAGAAAGGGTGGTGTGACAAGATGCAAATTAAATAATATATGTCTTGACACGATTTAGGGATGTTTGCCATTTTAAATTATTGCTCTATGTGAAAAGAAACAGAACTACGCTAATATCGTTTCGTTTTGAGACACGGTTTTATTGATGGCATCGCACTAGCATTTACTAGTTAATTTATTTCAAAGAAATTAAAAATGGAAGATTTTGAACACAAGAAATAAAACTTGTGCTGATAGCACATAAATAATTTGAAAATAAAACTTGCCTTGAAAAGAATATGTTATTAGGCTGAGTAAAAAGCACGTTCACGTGTTTCTTCTAAATAGCAATTTACAAAATTCAAATGTTCGGCGTTGGCAGTTAACTAGCCCCGCGCTGTGATGTCACATGTGGAGGAATGCAGGGCGTGTCTGGCTTGTTGTCTTTAGGCGGCTTTGAATTTATCCAGATTGGAAAGTGTTCAGACATTCACATTTGTTTATTAAACTTTTGAATTTCTTGGAATAATAATTTTTTTCTTTTTTCTACGTAATTATAATTTTGTTTACTTTAATAAATAAATAATTTGCAATAATTATTTTAAAAAAAGGTTTTATTCATACACAAAATGTATCAACTGGTATATTTTTCGCAAAACATCGTAAATATAGATAACTTTTATGTACCGTCATTTGACCCCTTCCGGTAGGAATGGGTATAAAAAACATCGGTACGTTTAGTGTTAATCAAATTTTATGAAACATACATAAATCTAGACTACGTGGCAGAGAAACATTATAGTACTTTTATATTTTCCTTCCCACGCATTTAAAATAAATTAGTCACTAATTTTATTCTGCGTTACACTCATTGCAAAGTTAAAAAACTGCCATAACTTTAATTCTTAAAATTCAGTTTAAAATTTTGACTAATAATCCTTAAACTTTACTTAAGATAATAATTCACCATGTTTAAAAGATGAATTAGTCTCATTTATCTTAAAATACTGTGTTTGTTTGATCTAGCAAATTTGTAGCACTTTTAACAAATTTAAACTGAAAAATTACCATGACGTTATTTCATTTAATTGCCAGTGTTTCTTTTCTGCAATACAGATATGCATTGTGTTACGCCTTTTATTAAAAAGATGATTGGATTGTGAACAATTTTGAGTTGGATATATCATATATCACATTTATTTTCATTCAACTATTTTGTTTGTGTAATATTTTCAGTTAATGTAGGAACAGAGCCTGGTTACCAAAATGGAAAAATTAAACCATTATTTCTAAATAGTAATATTTTTATCGCAGCGTTTAATCGCAACATTATGTCCTACATAAACTAAAATTACGTTTCGAGAATAGTGGTAGAAGTTTGCACCAGCGGTAATCAACTCTGAGAATAAATACTAACCTTCTAATTCCAATGGTAGGATACGTTCTAGAAATTCCGTAAATAAGAGATTTTGAATTCATACCAGAAATTTTCAATAATAAATTTCGTTTTATTGAACGACGGGATGTCTATCATTAAATAAAGAAAATATTGCTATTTTAAATTTCTGGTTTCAATTAGAATATCTGAACTAAAATATCCACTAAATCATAAACACTGGTGGTAGCATATATGCTATCATGAGAATTAGAAGGTTAAAATTCCTTTCTATATTTAAGGATTTTTACACAGTTAGATTTGCGTTTTTTAAATGCAAAATGCTGTTAAGCACTTTGATATGTAGAATACAGAAAACATTTATTCATCGCAAATTTTTGTTTTATTTTCATTTAGAATGAACACTTTGTTATTGTTCTGGAGGCATTTGACTTGTATTTTTTTTTTTACTTGAAGCAAGTAACTCATGTTATACGACTAACTGAAACAAATATTTTCTGGCTACATCGAATATTTAACACTTTGCAAGAGGGTAGCATTTTCAGTACTTTTGCAGGTATAGCCCGTTATTGCGCGTAAGAATCGGCATAAAAATCTCCTTCTCATTCAATGCTAGTGAAAAGATAAAAGTACGGGGGCGTATTTCCCTTTGAAAAATAGCACTATTCTCTGAGAAATTATAACGCCTTTCAAATACTGATTGTGTCAGAATTATGGCCGAAAACCGATATTTATTTTTTTCTGGTGGAAGTTTATTTCGGTCGTAGTGAGGCCCTGTGTTTCCGTCATTTTGTGAGTGCTTGAATAACTTCCTGCCATTATCAGTGAAAGAGGTTATAAAACTCGGGCCAACTTCCACCAGTAAAAAGAAATAGAAACTTTTACTATATTTGTAGAGGAAATGTTTCCACGAACAAGCCACTAAAATTAGGGGCAATTTCTATTCAAAATTTACTGGTGGAAGTTTGCTTCTTCGGCAATCAGAAACTGTTGATCCTATGTAAAAAATCAGCCGCCATCTTGTGACAACCTTCTCAGTTACTTCACAATGGAGTTATGAATAAAGAAGAAGAGACGTACAGTGTATTTTCTACCAGTTGCAAGTGAAGTAACTGAGAACGTTGCCACAAGATGGCGGCTTCCTTTTTACACTTTCAGGGGCAAGTATTTGTGTTTCTGTAATGTTGAATTCACACTGGAAATTTCGAGAAAAATTATTTCAAAATAAAGAAAGACAATTTTGCCAACTTTTTACCGCTAAAGTTATAAAAGTCAAATTTTATTAAAAGTTTCTGGTACAAATTTTGCTTAAAATTATGTGGAATGCAATATATCCCACCTTCCCTCAAGGCGTTAATCCGAACAATAGTTTCTGATTACCACCGGGGCAAATTTCTACCAGTAAATGTGAATAGAATATTTCGCTTTATTTAAGCACCTTAATCATGGGAAAACTTCTTTCAGAAATACCGTACAATTTTCGATTTATTTTTACTGGTTTATATTTGCCCAGGATTACAATCCTTTTCACTGACACGGCAGGAGGTTGTCTACATAGTCACAATGAGTTAGATTTTGTATTAACAAGGCGTTTAAATAAGGGAAAAAAATTAAGCTAGTTTTCCGCGGAAGTAATTAATCAATTCGAAATCGGTTACAGTTGAAGCTTCACTATTTTAAGGATATGTCAGTACCTCCTTATTAATAGTTTCATGCTCGCAAGTGTAGACTCCACACTATATGTCACCTCCTCTTTATTCATAACTCCATTCAATTAATGTACTCTCATTGTATAGACTCGTTTATATATTTTGTATAGTAATTTAAAATACAATATCACATGCATTTTTAAAATATCATTTTTTTTAAATCATACAAAAAAAAGAGATATTTTCAGACACACTTCTATAACAATATCGGATTTTTGTTAACGCTATTCTTTTTTTTTATTGTACAGTGTTTCTTTAAGCTTTTTATCATTGTAAGCATTACTAAGAATGATATATTGTTCTTTAGATAGAAGAATATTTTTTTAAAACGATAAACTAATCTGCTTATGCACAAAAATATATATCTACTATAACATACTTTTCAAAAATGTTATTTTATGGATTGGCATCCATCAATAAATTTATTACTAAAGGTATCTCAATCTCTAAGAAACCTGTCAACTGTTTTATGGCTCTTAAAATGCTGAGTAAAGTAGATATCGCATGAATGATTTTAACTTTTTTTTTTTTTTTTCATGAGCTTAAGAGATTTGTATTTTTGAATAGTAATGTGATTCACGAAGAAAGAAAAGAAGAATATTACGCTTATACTAATTCGTTCTTATATTCATGTAACAGTTTACTTTTTTATTCATGTTAAGAACGTTAGTAAGTTAATTTCCGAATTTCCCTCGCTAATGTTAAGAATACAGTGGTTATTCAAAATCATTTTTCATATTTTTTATTCAGTTGTACTGAAATTTTGCACACATAATATTTCATACATTTTCTAAGTAAAGTAGTCAATTTTATTAAAAAATGTGTGCATTTAAGTAAGTTATTAATTAAAATACGCTAATTAATCAAGCTAATTAAAAATTCTCCATGCGCATTAAATTTGACTTTAAGAGCCTGATGTTTTCCATTCCCGGAGATCTTCCATTTGTTTGCGTCACAAACGTCTTTATAAGATTAACTTTTAGTATGTCTCATATGCAGGGAATCTCTTTTTATTCCTTAAAAAGGGTAAAGTAATTCTGTACGTAAAATGTTTAAATATTGATAATCACCAGAATTCACACGAAAACAGATTTGAACAAATATGTTTTCCGCACACTGTGAAAATAAAATTTATTCCGAAATTCTTCCTCAAATGCAGCAGTTTGGGAGTACAATTAAATGATTAAATTATATACCATCGCCCTTCAGAAGTTTAACCCTCTAATTCTCATGGTAGCATACATGTTACCACCAGTGTTTCCAATTTAACAATTTAGATGATTTTTTAATTAAGATTATTCCAAATTCATACCAGAAATTTAAAATTGCCGCATTTGCTTTACTTAATAACAAACATTCCGTCATTGAATAAAGCGAAAATTATTGCTGAAATATCCTGGTGTGAATTCAGATTTTCTGATTACGGAATTTCTAGAATGTATTCTACTATGGGAATTAGAGGATTTATGCTATCAACTAGGTAATTTCGAAACAGTTACTTACAATATTGTATCTAAAACGCACAAATAACACAAGCTATATACCGTAATCTCGCATGTATCCACCGCAACTTACATAACTCGATTTCCTACCAGTATTAATTTTACGTAAAATTTTACTTCCTTCTCCTTAACACTTGTTTGACTTCTTTTATTTTCATTAAAATTTCCGGTTTGAAAAAGACTTAACTAAGACGCGGCTGTTACGCGGGTAATTACGGTACACAAATATGAAACCAGAATTTATATTTAATATTAATAAACACAATTATTTAGCCTGTTCTATATAGTACATAACAGATTTCTTTAAGTAAGGAATTTCTGGTTTGACATAAATTTATTATGCCTCGTCAAATTCATTGCTATGGTCGTTATTGTTTAAAAAGTATAGTTGCATTATAAGCATATTGCAACAATGATCCGAATCATGGTTGCCAGTTTTGTCTACATTTTTAATCCGAAATTTCAAATTTACATCCCAAATTTTGAAAGAATTTTTTTTACTTTATGTGATAGCTAAATGTATCTTATTAAATAAAAGATTCAAGCATAAATAAAGCATATTTTCTGTTACGAAACTTCAAAATATTCATGATCCTCGCTCCTACAAGCTAGATTTCAGAACACATACTTCTTTTTCTACTAGAATAGGGATGCACAACCTTTTTTTCAGAGAAGGGCCACTTACAAAAATTTCTGCGTTGTCGAAAGCCACATCAGTAACAAGGAGAGAATCTATTTTAAGGAGGTGATTCTTTGAGATGATGGAAAGAATATGTCTTTCCAACAAACTTTAACTTTTATCTATAAACTATGATGTTATTATATACAAGGCAGCATATAAAAAGAAACATTTGTGTGACTATAACATAAGTTGAACATGATTAAATGCCTATTTTGGTAAAGTATCGTACAGATAAAATTTACGACAATAATAAATCTATAAAAATCATCGCAATTACGATTTATAGTTGTGTAGGACATCATGAGGGCATAACAACGAAATTTACAGCTGACCTTTGACCAGAAGGACCACACAGACGGAATAAAGTAAAAATAAATATAACTGGGTACAGCAAAAACTCAACCTATAAGGTTGCGCCCCATAAATTCAGAGTCGACCAATGATATTCGCCTGTAAAGATGGGTGGCAACTCTGTATGCAAATTTTCTAGCTATATGGTATAATTTTATGCTTGCATAAATAATGTAAACAGGACAATGCCCGTTTTTTTTCAGTGCAAGTGAAGTATCAATGCGCTGTGTTATTTTTTTCGGAGATCGTTTACCTTCTAAGTCTGTAATTTCTTTTATATAATATTTTTTTTTTCAATCTTGATTACATTTTATTATAGGCGAAAATTTACAATAGAAAAAACCTATTTACATATTGTGGGTTATAAATTTTAATAGTAATGCTGATGCACATCTTTATATATATATTTTACCTATTTTAATCTATATATATAAAACAAGAGATGTCTGCCTGCCTGAGGCAAGCTCCGAAATTATAGCACCTAGGCCTCTGAAATTTTCGTCATGTGTTGATTTTGTCCTCAGAAAGTGTACTTCGCAGCCGGATTTTAAAATTTCAATTTCATTTTTTTTTGTTTTTAATTAAAACTGTATGGGTTAGAGGCTATTTACAACTTTCCGCCAATCCGCGGCAATGAAGCAGCCAGCCAATGACAGCAGGCGTTAAATATTGGATCTAGCGTAGCGGCAAAGGGCAAACTTCACTCGCAACTCCCAATGTTTATGTTTCGTCAGCTTCATGTAAGTACACTTTTGCGCTTTTCTTCCTATAAGATTTAATACTATTTACATTAATTGTGATATTTCGAAGTGTTTTTTACTTTTTTTGCAAGGTATACGATTCACGTAAGTTAGTTTAGATTGTATTTATTCTTTGTGTTAATGGCGTAGTTTGCGAAAGAATGAAATGTGTTTCTTGAACTTTACTTTCCCTGAAGTAAATGGTTTCTGTTCTTGGGCAATTAACCCCCTCACTGACAAGCCCGTGTTAATACGTTCACTAAGCTCCAGGTTTCACTGCAATACAAGCAATATTTAAAGTAATATAATTCTATTGATTTAATGTATTTTTAATACATTGAACAATGATTAATACTTCCAAGGATTGCATTCATATTCGTTATTAAGTTTTTTTATAAAATGTTCAAAGAATAATTTTTTTTAGCATTTAAAACAAAATGCAGAGAAAACAACATTACAATTTTGCCCTTTTCCAAGACAGTCGGAGGGTTAAAAGTGAAGTTAATGTTCGATTCTTATGAAACTCATAATGTATCACCATATAATTTCATCATATAAGTATTTCACGCCCTCAGAATTTTAAATTTAGTTCTTTTCCTTTTGTTAAAATATTTTCTACATATGTTACACTTCATTGAATGTTTCCATAGTGCCAGGCATATCAGTTTAAAGTTTAGGCGTAATTCAATGAACGAAAATATGAGTACTGTTATTTATAATCTTTCTTCCTGTTAATGTTGACTCTATTTTTAGACACCCAAGAACGGTGAAATCATAACATGCTATAAATTGTACTACTGAATGCAAAATCCTGTGAATGTAGTATGAGATGTATGTTTTAATTAATATTTGTTATTGAAATTAGTTTATTTCATATACAAAACACCATATATTATGAGTTTGGTAAGAAATCCTAACAAAAACCTACATCTTGCACTTTACTGAATGTTTTCATAGTGCCAAGCATATGAGTTCAAAGTTTAGGCCTAATTCAATGAAGCGAAAATTTTGAGTATTTATTGTTATTTAAATCTTTCTTCCTTTTAATGTGATGACAACATACATTTTATACCAGATTTGCATACCCGTTCTTGGACGATTCTTATGAAACTCAATTTGTCACAAAATGGTGATTTTATTGACTTCATTTTTGCAAATTAAAATGTTTTCATGACAATATACATCTTTTCCTGCGCGGGTCGGGTTGTACCCAACCCGAACCCGCAAATTCCATTTTAAGTCAACATGACCCGAACCTGCAAAAATAATTTTCAGAAACCCGACCCAAACCCGAGGTATTTCAAGCCGCAACCCGACCCGAACCTGCAATTCAAAAAAAATATGTTTTAATGCCACCAGGGCTTGAAATTCAATTTTTCCTAGGAAGGGAATCTACCTCCCAGCGTTTGTAAATGGAGGGGAGTTGAGCAGTTTGGGAGGGAGAAAAAAATGTTTAAAACCCATTGTTATTTTACATGTTATTTAAAGTATTACATTCATACAGACATGACAAAGTACCACTGAGTCAATTTAAATCAACAATTCAGAATAATTATGCAAAATGTTCTTTTATTTAAAAAAGGAAGAAAGTCAAGCTTTTATACAGTCTACTTTTCAACTTTCAACCAAATGGCATGCGTCGATAACAATGGTGGTTGTTAAATAAATTTCAGAATTTTTATTTTTTTCGATTTTGGGCCCCGAATCCTCTTTTACAAGGTTAAACTTGTGACAAACAGCACAAGCACAACATTTATAACTTTGAAAATTACCGGAAATGTATGGTTATGCTCTCTTAAAAAAATTTCAGAAAATTTTGCAATATCTGATGTGTCTTCATTTTTAACTATTAGCATGAACATATTCCGAGATGTCATCATAAATATCTATTTCTGGATGAAATTGTTTTATTATATTTTTAATGGAATTATATTGAAAACTTAGCTTCCTGATATTTTCTTTGATTGAACAAGCTACTAAGCATTCAAATTTTAAATAAAGTCCAAAATTTGAAATAGAAACCGTCGATTCATTTCTTCTATTACAAAAGGAATCTAGGTTAACTTTAAATTACCAAGTCCTAATTTCTGTGAATTAAAGGGGGAGTCGTGAGGGGGAAATCCTCTCCCGATGCTAATTATTTTTGTTGCAGGTCGAGTAAACTTCGTTTTGGTTTGGGTCGATTTCAGACTGAATGTAGATTAATGCAAGTTGGATTCGGGTTAAACCGAATTTTTCAAAAGTTACTTGAGCATATTATTTCAGATTAAAAACTATACCTATAATAATAAACATAGATATTTTTATTTGTGCTTTTTTCTAAAGGCTTCTGCATTTTTCCCACGACCCTGTGACGAAATTTGCGTTTTTTCACGATCCTTTGAAGAAATTTGCGGGGGTTTTTTCAGCAGCCCTTAGACGAAATTCGCGTTTTTCCTGCAAATTTTTTAATGGATTTCAATTGGTTTTCCGCGATTTTTTGACAAAAGTTCATGCTTTTTTCCCGGATTCTTTGACGAAATTCCCGTTTTTTCGCGATCCTTTGAAGAAATTCAGTTTTTTCGCGATCTTCAGTCGAAATGCACGTTTTTCCACGATCAATTGAAGAAATTTGCGTTTTTTTGCGATCCTTTGACGAAACTTGCGTTTTTCCCGAGATTCTTTGACAAAATGCGCGTTTTTCCTGCGATTCTTTGGCGGAAATTGGGTTTTTCTCCCTATCCTCTGACGAAATTTGCGTTTTTACCGCGATCTTTTCACGAAACTTGCGTTTTTTTCTCTACCCTTTGACGAAATTTGCGTTTTTTCCGCGATTATGTGACAAAAATTAAGTTTTTCCACGATTTTTTGAAGAAATTTGAGGTTTTTCGCTATCCTTTGGGGAAATTCGTGTTTTCTCTGCGATCTTTTGACGCAACACGCGTTTTTTACTGCGATCCTTACCGAAAGTCGCGTTATTTCCACGATAATTGACGAAATTTGCATTTTATTTGCGAACCTTTGACGAAATTAGCGTTTTTTTCGCGTCTATTCGCGGCGAAATTGATTTTTTCGGCGACCATTTGTCGAAATTCATGATTTTTTCAATTATATTTTTTATGTCCGAATTTTCGGACTGATGACCGATTTTTGATAAATTTCGGAACCAAATGCCTCAAATTTTCGGAACATTTGGAACAGAATCACCCCGAAAATAACGCGAAACTTGACAATCGAAAAAAATCGTGAAATTTCTCTATTAATCCCGAAATAAAAACTGCCCAAAATGTGTCAATCGGTCGCGCAAAAAAATCACAAAATTTGCAAGGCATTCGCGGGTGTTGATCGTAAATTCAAAATGCAAAAATTTTCGGAAAGGGTGAATTTTTTTTGGGCGGGATTTCAAAGTTTTGGGCGCGAATCCCGCCATCCCGCCCTGAAATTCAAGCCCTGGCCACTAAGGAAAATAATCTACAATTGTATCTCTAATACAATTTTTATATTTTACATAGAAGAATGAACAAATCTGTATTCTTTAACATTCAAATATAGTAAAACCTCTGAGCACGTTGGCATCGTTGTATAGAGTCGAACATCAAATCGGGTTATCCCGAATTTTGTTTTTTCGGCTCGGAATGAATCTAATTTTCTTTCTGCAGGTCGGGTTCGTATTACAAGAATTCTTTCGGGCCATCTATAGGTTTTTTACTCGATTCGTTATAATCATTATCGTATCAGTAATTGAAAAAGTATGTTTACATTAATTTCCAGAACTGAATTCTAAGACTAGACAAAACTGACAGGCACGCATTTTGTTTTTGTGAAACTTTGATCTGCGGTTTTTATAGAAGTTTAATGTGAAAAAATATTTTGGACATTCTTTTAAAAAATCGAATCAACCCGAATCCGAACCGTAAACGTCAAAAAGCCAACCCGAACCCGAAACAATGAAAACCAACCCGACCTAAACCCGAACCGCAACAAAAAAAGTTGAAGTCAACTCGAACCCGAACCGCAGGTTGTGTTCGGGTAAAAGTGGGTAACCCGACCCGATGCAGGACTCTAATGTTGTATATGTTGTCAAGTTGTCATCGCCCAAGAATGGTGGGAAAAAAAGCCACCAACTTTTGACTTCAGGGAAAATAAATGAGGTTATTTGGGTTTTCCTTTTGTTAATATTTTTTTGCCACATAGACTTACCCATATATTATGAGTTTCGTTCGAAATCCCAATGAAAACATATATTATTTATTTGATTTACTGAATGTTTTCATTTCTTATCAAAATCATGATATGTAACATGCGAGAAATTGTAGAACTGAATGGAAAATTCTGTCAGTGAGGTCTACGATTTATGTTTTCTTTCAGATTTGTTATTGAACTAATTTTATTTCATTTAAGAATATTTTTAGGCGCCCAAGAATAGAGCATGTGTTTTCATTAAGATGAGAAAAGATTAACAAAAGGTAAAGAACTGAATGAAAAATTCTCAGTGCGCTAAATACTTATACAATGAACATTTTGTGATATATTACGAGTTTCTTAAGAATCGCTCATGAATGCACTCTTAATCGCCCAAGAACAAAAATTATTTACTTCATAGAAAGTAAAGTTCAAGAAACACATTCCATTCTTGGGCGACTATGCATATATAAATAGCCATTAACATGAAGAAAGAATACATCTGAAACTAACTTATGTGGTTTGTATACTTTGCACAAAAAGTAAAAAAAAAATTGTGAAATATCACAATTAATGTAAATAACATTAAATCTTATAGAAAGAAATGTGTAAAAGTGTATTTTTCTTTAAAATAAAGCTGATGAGACATAAATAGTGCAATTTATCTTTGCCCCTAAGCTAGGAATTGCGGTCGTTGGATCCCATATTTTTTACCGCCTGCTCTCATTGGCTGGCTGCTTCATTGCCGTCACAATGCCATATGCACATTTTAATAATAATAATAAAAAAATCTACATTAAAATTTTAAAATCCAGCTGTGAAGTGCACTACAGCATCTACACATGACAAAAATTTCAGTATACGGTGAAGCATGCAACAGTGAGCAGTGTCTGAGGTTCTTATAGGTCATATTGGGGTCTTAATTGAGTGATGGTTACCATTATTTCCAAATAGAAATTTCAGCAAATTTCTTAAATTCTTATTTGTGTCACCACCCCATCGAGTAATATATCTATGGATAGGTTGAAAATTTGAGTTTCATTTGTATACAGGTTTGTTTACGAGAGAGTGGTGGAAAGGGAAACTAAAAGATATTGCAAAGTGTGCGTAGCATGCCTGCTATACCCGGCTGCAGGCGGCTGTGACCTGTGTCGGATATTCGTATAAAACATTGTGCCCCGTGGCGGTGGAAAGTGCTTCGAAGCGTATGCACGGCTAGGATAGTTAGGTTATGATTAGGTTACATTTAAGTTCTGGTTAGGTTAAGTTACGGTTACGTAGGCCTAGGTCTTAAATTGATTTAAAGCTTACATTGAAAATCCGATTTAACCATTGGTCTTAAATCGATTTAAACTAACATTGAAAGTCATGATTTAGCTAATGTCTTGAATTACGATTTAGCCATTGTCCTTTTAGACTTACATCGCAATTTAAAACAAACATCAAAAATCCGATTTAACCATCAGTCCTATATCGATTTAAAGATAACATCAGAAAAAATTATGTATCTATTGGCTTTAAATCGATTTTAAACAAAATACCGATTCAGAGCTAACATTGGAAAACTGATTTATTTACATTGATGCAGCTTCTGCAAGCATGGCAAGCTGGTGTTAAATCGATTTAGCAGGATCCGATTTAAGAAAACATTGCAAGTTTTAGTGCTTTCCGATTTAAGAAAAACATGGCAAGCTGGTGTTAAATCGATTTAGCAGGATGCGATTTAAGCAAATCTTAAGGAAATTGATTCACTATTATGTCTGAAAAAAAAAGTCATGGTTAAAGTCCAAATTTATCTATTTTTTGCTTATATTTTTTTGCATTCTTTTGATCAAAAATTTATTTTCATGTATTGAAATATTTTAGTTTTAAATTATTATTATTTTGTAATTAATTAAAAATACTTAAATGATGAGTTGAATAATACTTTAATAATCCTTCTCCATCCACTATATCAATGTCAGCATTTATGTTAAATGAATTTTACTATAATCTAAAAGTGAAAAAGGAATAAAATTGCACCTTAATTCTCATATATCTCACCCCCCCCCCCTCATTTTTTTTTGTTTAACTCACAGGCTATCAAAGCCTGAGATCTAATGTGTCTGCAGGTTCTGTATGTGCATATGTATGTAACTTTTGATAGAAATATCCGATTTGCTTAAAAAAAATTCTAGGTTCTTTCTGATAAGGCGCTTCCCTGATTAGCTTTTGAGGTCCATTGGTGTTTAGTATAAAAAGGGGGGAACGGGGGCTAATCCACCTCCCCCTCTTTATTTAGGTGAATGGGTTTTTCAAACAGAATTATCCGATTTGCTTCATATTTCTATTCTAGCTTCATTCTGATAAGGTGCTACCCTGATTAGTTTTGGGTGTTCATTGGTTAAGTATATAGGGGGGAACGGGGGGGGGGGTAATCCCCTTAATTTAGATCAATGGCTTTATCATACAGAATTACCCGATTTGCTTCAAATTTTGTATATACCGGTTTATTTTGATAAGGCGCTTCATGATTCGATTTGGAGTTTCATAGCAAGGGGTATAAAGTATAAAGGGGCAAATCATCCCCCATTAATTTAGATAAATGCGTTTTTCATGCAAAATTATCTGATTTACTTCAATTTTTTTTTCTAGATTCATTCTGATAAGATGCTTCCCTGATTAGTTTTTGGGGTTCATTGGTTGAGTATAAACAGAGGGGGACAGGGTTATTCTCCCCCCCCACACACACACACTCATTCAGATAAATGGATTTTACATGCAGAATTATTCTATTTTCTTCAATTTTTTTTTTCTAGGTTCGCTCTGATAAGGTGCTTCCCTGATTGGTTTTTGGGGCTCATTGGTTAAGTATAAAGGGAGGTATGAGGGGAGGGGGGGTTAACCCCCTTATTTTAAATCAATGGGTTTATCATGCAAAATTACCCGATTTGCTTAAATTTTGTATACCGGTTTTTTTTTTCATAAGCCGCTTCCCTGATTAGATTTGGAGGTTCATTGGTTAAGTATAAAGGGTGGGGGGAAGGGGCTGACCACCTCCCCCATTAATTTAAATAAATGCGTTTTTGATGCAGAATTATCTGATTTGCTTCAGATCTTTTTTTCTTGGTTCATTCTGATAAGGCTCTTCCCTGATTACTTTTTGGGTTTCATTAGTTAAGTATAAAGAGGGGGGGGGGGGCTTATCCACCAAATTAATTTAGGTAAATGGATTTTACATGCAGAATTATTCGATTTTCTTCAAATTCTTTTCTTGGTTCATTCTGATAAAGCGCTGCCCTGATTAGTTTTCGGGCCTCATTGGTTAAGTATAAAGGGAGGAACAGGGGGGGGGGGGATTAACCCCCCTAATTTAGATCAATGGGATTATCATGCAGAATTACCCGATTTGTTTCAAAATTTGTATATCTGTTTATTTTCATAAGCCGCATCCCTTATTAGATTTGGAGGTTCATTGGTTAAGTGTAAAGGGTGAGGGGAAGGGGCTAACCCTCCGCCATTAATTTAAATAAATGCGTTTTTGATGCTGAATTATCCAATTTGCTTGAAATCTTTTTTCTATGTTCATTCTGATAAAGCGCTCCCCTGATTACTTTTTGTGTTTCATTGGTTAAGTATAAAGGTAGGGGGGGGCAGGGGCTAATCCACCAAATTAATTTAGATAAATGGATTTTACATGCAGAATTATTCGATTTTCTTCAAAAAATTTTCTAGGTTCATTCTGATAAAGCACTTCCCTGATTAATTTTGCAGGTTCATTGGTTAAGGGGGGGGGGGGGCTCAATGGGTTTATCATGCAGAATTACCCGATTTGCTTCAAATTTTGTATACTGGTTTATTCTGATAAGGTGTTTCACTGATTAGATTTCGAGATTGATTGGTTAAGTATAAAGGGGGGAACAAAGAAGCTAATACCCCTTAATTTAGCTAAGCGGGTTTTTCATGAACACTTATCCGATTTGCTTAAATTTGGTATATGTTTATTCTGATAAGGAGCTTCCCTGATTAGATTTTGAGGTTCATTAGTTAAGCTTAAAGTGGGGGGGAGGTGTGTTATCCCCCCTTAATTTATTTTCCAAGGGCATTATTCTTTGAAATAAGAGTATATTGTACAATAAGTGTGAATAGCTTGTGAGGTCGATGACATCATTTTAACTGGGCACTTTTCTTTTTCTTTACTACTTTTCTCATCATGGTAAATAAGCATTTAAATTCATCATTGAATGATTGAATATGCTTCTGTTTTTAACTCTAGACCTTTTTCCTTCTGTGACAGTAAAAAAAAAGTGTGTGTGTTGTTAGAGTGGTACTATTTGGGAGGGCTACAGGGAAGCCCACCCCCCCTTTCCTTTAAAGAATTTAGATTGTAGCGACCATAACAAGTCAGACAAAAAACAAAACTAAAAAAAAAAAAAAAAGAGAAAATGCGTCAAGCATAGATTATAAAACTCCAACACATTCAGAATAATGTAAACAAATTGCACCTTTTGATAAATTAAAATATTGCGTCTAATTCAAACGCATAACACATTTCAAAATCCAATTTCAGCTGTTTCCATCTACAATCGGAAAATTATCTGAATTTTTTTCAGCAGCCCTGTATATGATATATAGATTTCATCTATTAACTAGATGCAAGCCAAAATTTAGTTCACTTAAGAAATACATATACTTCAGTTCAAAATTCCCCTTCAGCAATTTTCTCTAATAAGGAGAACGGTACGTGAATACTTTTGTGCAGCCCCTGTGTATGAGGTATAGAATTTATATATAATGAGTAACATAAAAAAAAATTAGTTAAATTTAAAAGGTCATACGGAATTTTAAAACGTACATTCCAGCAAGAAATGCTATGAATGCATTGTTCTGACATGATCGTTGTGAAATTCAGTGATTTATATAAGTTTCAATACATTTGAAATAGCGCAATGTCATTAACATTGTGCTATCTATAAAACAATTTTTCCCCCATATACCATATTGTAATGTAATATTTTTGACTGCCCCTGTAAATGAACTATTAATCCTACATACTTCATATACAACACAAAACATGCTTTGTTGACCCTAAATAACCGTTATCAATTGCATAAAAATCTGAGTATATTTACCAGAGTTGGAGCAGGCACAGACGGACAGATAAACCGAATGCATAAGCACTTTCAACTTTTTTGGGAAGTGTCCAAGGAAGAAAGAAATTATAAAATGTATTAAAATAGTTCACTAAATCAGTACAGGGCGTTTTAAAGTTTTAATTTGTTCATGACTGTCGCATACAATTTTCCAAAAATTTACATAGCAAATCTCAACAATTAACAGCTTCTCCCCCTTTTTCACCGAGTGGGTACGTCTTTCAGTCAAAATCGAGTTAAAGGTATGAAATCATATAAATTTAAGGATAATTTTTAAATATCACCACGGACCCGGGCAACGCCGGGCGGGTCAGCTAGTTTATTATATAATTAATTTTATAACACGTGAAAATCACCATAGTCCGTTACTTTCATAGGTAATGCTTATTACTGGTAAAAACAATGGAATAAAATCATAATGGACTACCTGATCCACTGCCCCCGGCAGCATGTAGAATTCTCGTTGCTCCGTGAATATCCCACACGTAGGCACAAAAGGTCTCCAAAATGTTGACACAAAATATTAATCCTTAATCGGCCATCACATGTATTTTTAAGCCAATATTGGGCTAACTTATTTTTTTTATATTTTTTATATGTTATTCATGGTACAGCAATCTGCTAAAATCCAACCGCAGCATCTTATTTTTTTGCTGCCAACAGCATTGGGATAAAATTTGCAAGTGAAGTCTGTCTCTTACTCACACTGAAAAAAAAACGGACATTGTCCTGTTTATATTATTTATGCAAGCATAAAATTATACCATATAGCTAGAAAATTTGCATACAGAGTTGCCACCCATCTTTACAGGCGAATATCATTGGTCGACTCTGAATTTATGTGGCGCAACCATATAGGTTGAGTTTTTGCTGTACCCAGTTATATTTATTTTTACTTTATTCCGTCTGTGTGGTCCTTCTGGTCAAAGGTCAGCTGTAAATTTCGTTGTTATGCCCTCATGATGTCCTACACAACTATAAATCGTAATTTCGATGACTTTTATAGATTTATTATTGTCGTAAATTTTATCTGTACGATACTTTACCAAAATAGGCATTTAATCTTGTTCAACTTATGTTATAGTCACACAAATATTTCTTTTTACATGCTGCCTTGTATATAATAACATCATAGTTTATAGATAAAAGTTAAAGTTTGTTGGAAAGACATTCTTTCCATCACCCCCAGTATTTAATTGTCTGAGATGGAATAAGTTAAATAAAGATTTTAGAAAGTACTGATGTGTAATTTCAGGGGACCGTACAAACATTTATCAAAATCCGCCTACGGCAGTCGCAATTTCTTTTGTGAACGCTAAGGCCTAGTGTTCAGTGGGCTGTGGCCTGTCTCAGCGACGGAGTAGCTGAGGCGTTGCTAATTAAAAATCAAAATTGTCAAAGATCGGTTAAAAAAAATAAGTAAAACATACCATTGAAGATCATAGTAACTGGAGCAATATCTTACTAAAGCAAGAAAAAAAAAAACTGTAACATTTCTGAAATTGGATTTAGTATGCAAAGTAGAAGAAACAGATATGAAATATAAAATTAAACTAACGGTAATAAAACGAAAATATTTTTTATGCTATTTCTTCATACCTCGTCAAATAGTTTCAAAACGTTGGCTACAAATGGCGGCGTTTAAATTGGACATGTGTAACTCGTATGTAAAAGATTTTGAATTTTCTAGTTTCACATACCTATTATAATCTAAGAGGCAACGCTTTTCTTTTAAAGCAATTTTAGCACCGGTGATTTTGGTATAAATAATGCTTAAAATAAAACAGATAACATAACTGCCATTCATTTGGCTTACCGCTGAGATAGCATCGCACAACTTGTAGAAAAATGAAATGAATGGCAACCCGATTATTAATATTATTCCGAGTTAGGAGCGTTATGAGTAATTGGACTGTCATTTATTTTGGAGAAATGAGTAGGTTTTGTAGAGCTATAGCCTTTTTCTAAGTATATCTGCCTGAATTGAATCTTATGATATGAAGACCCTCTCCACTATAGTGCCATATGCCTGGCAGTTTCCTTATTTGAACCATCTAATTGAGCATGTAAACCAAGATCATCGGCGCTAAAACTGATTAAAATAATGTGACGCTGCCTACCGATTGCCCTGATTGACTGATCTTGTTTGTATGCTTTGTTACAAAGACTACCCTTTACTTTATATAGCTTATAGAACATTATTTTAGTATATACCTACATTTTATTCGGGCCGATGAAAGATGCAAACTTTATTGTGGGTCTTATAAGTTTCATTCACTGTTCTAAGGATTAAATTCTTTGTTTTACTCGTAGACCGGAAAATGAATACAAATATAATTTATGGAGTTTTTACACAAATTCCTTAAGGATTATTTTAATTTTTTTAACAACTTTAACTACGAAAATATATAAAGATGTAATAAAATCTTTTTTTAGGTATTCTCGCTAACAATAGTCTAAAAAATAAAAAATATAATTTTTTTTAATTGTAATTAATTACAAGTTGAAATATTTATATTAAATACATTTTTACTAGACTTTTACATTACCATACTTGCCAACTTTTGCACATTTTTCCTACAGCTATTTCTAAACGAAAAATTTTGCCTTATTTAAAACTCAGTTTTCGATGGTAAAATAGGACAATTTTTTTGTTCAAATATAGTGGTAAGATAAAAGCGTAAAAGTTGGCAGATATGCTCCACTTACTCGTGTTCAACTTTTTAATGCATAAAACAATTCCTAAATATTATAAGGGTATTTATGTATATATGTTTAACTATTTCATATGTACCGGACCGAAATCACCGCGGAACAATCACGTAAGCAAACACAGAGCTTAGTTATGGGTTTGCGAGGTAAGATAGATGAGGGAAAGTGTTCATAACTAGCGTCTAAATCGCGCCCCTCACAACGGCTCATATCACAAATGCACCCGAGAAGTTCCCTATCACGGCGCGCTGGCTCATACGATGCTTTGTTTACTTTCATCTTAACCCCTTGAGGGGCAAGCAATTACGTTTGTGAAATGCTGAACTGCCACAGGAATCTTTGAAAAATTTTATTCCAAAATAAGTAAAAGCAATTTTACGGATTTTTTCCACCAAAATTAGAAAAGTAAAATTTAATAAAATTTTTCTGGTGTAAAACTTCATTAATCGTAGGTAGTATATAGTATATACCGGTGGCCCTCAAGAGGTTAAAGGTGGAGCGTTGTGTATTGTCTTCATAGTTAAAAAAAAAAAAAAAATCAGAAAACAGCTAACAAATATCATTCATGTATAAGTTAAATGAGCTTTATTTAAAACCATATTTTAATTGCTTGATTTTTTTTTTTTTTTTTTTTTTTTTTTAATCTGAATAAAATCACTTTATTTTTCTTATGGATAGATTTTTACTGGAGACGGGATTTTTTATTTATTACTGTTCAATAAAGAGAAATTAAAAGAATATTACAGACAACTTAAACATAATGAAAGAGGTAACATTTTATAAAAATTCTGTCTTTTTAGAAAAGAAAAAAAAAATTCGCTATTATTATCATACATTTTAAATTATCATACATTTAAAAAAAAATCTGTCTATTAAGTATTGATGCGAGATACAATATCCTAAAAATAAAAAGCATGGATAAATATTCATTTTTAAAAACTACTTCAATTCCTAGTTAGATGATCACTTTATTTTTATAATAATATAACAAGACTGATGTGCCAGTTCCAAAACTTAATTCTATCTTATACATGTTAATAATTCAAAATTCGCTATCACAGTGCTAAAATTAAATGTCCATCCTATGTCCATCATGAGGAATTTAAAGGTTTATAGGTTCTTTGTATTAGATGTATTTAATAAGAGGATATAAGTATCGCATTGCTTCAAACAAATCATTGAATTTCGGAACTCGACCTCTTAGATGTCCGCAATCAAAATTCCAACCCAAAGTATATAAAATCAACACCTGTTGTTCAATATATACCCAAATCTAATAAGGATCTATTGAAGTGAAAATGTAACAGAATGCTAATTTTGATTAAATTGCATGCATTAAGATTTTGAGATATAGCTTTTGCGAAAATCGTGAAAAATTCAGCATAGCAGTGCCACCTGTTGTGCGATTTACACCAAAACTAATCAGTAACAGCTTACATCAACGTCTAACTCAATATGAAGTTTGATGAAAATCCGTGCATTAGTTCTTGAGATAGAGCTATTAATTACTCAAATCGTACAGAAAACAGCACAGCAGCGCGACCTGTTGGGCGATATACACCAAAAACTAATCAAGCTAGTTTATATTAAACTCTAACTGAATCTAAAGTTTTATTAAATTCCGTACATCAATTCTTGATAGAGTTATTTCTGAAATCGTGAAAAAAATCAGCATAGCGGCGCTACATACTGGGCGATATACACCAAACACTAATTAGCACCAGTTTATACCAAGGTCTAACTGAATCTATAGGTTTGTGAAATTTCGTGTATTATTGAGACAGAGCGCCCACAAAATTTTTGTCGCATACAGACAGAGTGACACACAGACATTTTCTAAAAACCATTAAATCGTGTTCAGGATTTTCTAAAATATATAAATCCATCGAAAACCGGAAGACGAAAATTTTCCCGAATACAACTAATTTCTTCATATAAGATAGAAGAACGCAAAAATGGGAAACATATCATCATTTTCTTTTTTCTATTTATATTCATAAGTGCAAACAGTATTTTCAACATCAGTTGATATATAAACAATTTATTCACTCATACATATTCCTTCAGGACTCTCATAAATTTAAAATATGTGTTTTAAATGAGAAGATATGAAAAATTGAGGGCGAATTTATAGAACTTTAAAAGGTTTGTTTTAACCCTTAAATGCCTGGTGTTGCTTTTCGGCAACATACCCAATTTAGCCTTCTAAAACACTGTTAGAATAATATTGAAGCTTTAATGGCTAAGGTTGCCAATAAAATACACATAGAAAATATTATTAAATCAATTTTCAACAAGTCGATGGCAGCACTAGTGTTGTTTAAGAATAAATATAGATTTATTTTTTCAATTGTTGCTACATGATCTTTTTGCTTCGCTTGGAAACTTGTGAAATACACTATTATGTTCTGTAGTGATCAAATAAAATTTATTACATGGAAAAGTAAGGTATGTAGCCCTTATTTATGATTACTTTTGGATATTTATCTGTAATATATTTGTTGCAAGCAGATTTTTGAGTGTGTTGACAATTGGCAACAACAGGCATTAAGTTTTCCACTAAGCCTGGACAACAATGAGCAGTTTTAGTTTTACTTTCTTCTTTATTCAATAGAAATAGTTTATTTTTCTAGTTGTTTATAATTGTAGTTCACCTTTTTTTAAATGCATGCAAGATATTTTTCTACATTTTATTTTCTGCAATTTTTACTCAGTCATTTTTAGAATGCCTCCAAAAAAGTATTTGACTCGAAAACAAAATAGAAGAATTGGTTCCTAATTACTGTCATTATGATATTGAAATGGCTATTCCGAATTGCATTAAAGATATTTCAAAGTAATGTAAACTGTCAAACAGGTAGATTGTTTGAAAAAAGAGAACATAAAGATAAATGAAAACCAGTTAAAGTTTAGTGGAAATGAGATTATTCACCAAACGTGAATGAGTTGGATACACCACTAGCTTTTTTTCAAATATTTCTCTTCAGATGGGGTTACAGAAAAAATTGTCAGTGAACGCAATTAAATATGCCTGCCAAAAATATCGTTATAAACCTACGAATTTCACATCACAAGATTTAAGGCATTTATGGGTATAATATTATACATGTCTTTAGGGCATTTGCTCAGTTTTCGATCGTATTGGAGTCATGAACTTGGTTTTCCTTTAACTCAGGACACAATGAGTAGAGATCAGTTTGAAAAAGTCCGAAAATTTATCCATTTCAATGACAACCAAACACATCTACCCCAAGATGATACGAAACATGGTAGATTAACACAAATTTCGACCTATCATTGGTATTTTAAACAATCATTTTGCTTCTAACCCTTTTAAGCAAAATCTCCCAATTTATGAGCAAAAGTGCAATATGAAAGTTCGACATTACATGAAGCAATATATGTCAAATAAAACCCATAGATGGGGATTTAAACTTTTTGTACTTGCGGGTATTTCTGGGAATGCTTGTAACTTAGAAGTATATTCAGGTGAAGAAAGTATGCTAACGGGACCAATTACTGAACCCGACTTTGACCCTTCAAGCAATGAATTCAAAAGACTGTGAAGAAGAATACCAAGATTAGTAAACCATAAGTTGCATTTTGTCAACTATTATACGGCTTTGCCGCTGATTGTACATTTGGCAAACACTGGCATCCATACATTGTGTATACAGTCAGAACAAATAGAATTCCTTGATGCAAACTACCCGATGAAAATCCCTTAAAAGTTTTAGATCGGGGTTCTTGATTCGAATATATTACAACTATAGATGGCATCGACATTTCATCACTAGTCTGGAAAGACAATAAATTCGCCACGATGCTGTATCTTTTTTCGCCGGAACATATCCTGTAAAAAAAGTCAGTCGTGTTGACAAGACTCAAAAGAAGATCATTAAAATAGATAGTCCATACGTAATTAAGGAATGAAATAGGAGGAGTTGACCGATTTGGATAACTTAACCGCCCACTAGAAAATTAATAATCGTAGTCGCAAATAGTACGAATATTTTCCCATTTGCGTGTATTCACTACAGTAATCGCATATGGCTTCTCTACAAAAGAGTTTTGAATGCTAATGATCATCAATCGGAGATAATGCTTCAATTAAAGATCAGAGAAGAATTTGCAAGATCATTATGCATGGTGGGAAGTAAATACATTCCTAAGTGTGGAAGACACTCATCGATGGTTGAAGAAGTTCGGGAAGAAAAGTCACAGTACTCACATAAAGATGTCGATTCGACTAAACAGGACATATGCCTCTATATGCAGAGAAAATGATGAGGTACAAATTTCCAAATTGCAAAGGATACATTGTAACAAAATAGGAAAAAAAAGTGTTGTGTCTACAGTGTTTTAGTAGAAATAATAATTATTTCAAAAATTTCCATACAATTGTCTAACTAAATAATTTGTACTCATATTATCAAGTATCATAAAATAAACAATTTATTTTGTATTCCACATTGATTTTTATAATGTTTTACTATAAATTTTTGTATTTGTAATAAGAATTAATTACTTTTATAAAGCACTTTGTAAAAATTCCTTATCACAGCTCTTAAAATTCATGTGTGTTTAATATTATAGAATTTTATCAAGGAGAATTATTTTTGCAATTAAAGCCGAGTGTTGCCGATTGGCAACAAACCGTTTTTTAGCCGTAAACCATACTTAAAACAAAATACGATTTTTTTAAAGTATTTTTCCTATGATTTATTTAAGAAATGAAAGCCGAAAAACATTTTTAAATTGATTTTTAAAAAGTCAGGCATTTAAGGGTTAAAATTCGATAAAAAAATTTTTTTGGCTTGTCATTTTAAATATATTTTCACATCCAAACGATATTTTTTATTTTCTAGTATACTGTTAAATATATCACATTTTCACTGAGCCTATATCATACATTGAAATGTATTATTTCAATCGATTGAGTTATCTTTTGTGTCAAGGTATCCAAAAATCATAAGTAAAATTTATGTAAATGTTTTGTTTGCTTCATAGTAGCCAAATTAAATGAAACATATGCAAATCGATAACCAGACAGAAAGAAAACCGGACAGTTTTTTTAAAAATTCTTTATTTTAAGAAAATAATCTGTAACATTTACTGTTCAGTAAAAAGAATAAATAAATAATTACTGCTAAGTTTGCAGCTTTTAATAAGCACGTGGAAAGCATGTTCAAAGTTTAGTCATACATGCATTTCTTGCTTTATACTTTGCACTCACATCTGGAGTCCCTGATGACTGATAATTATAAACAATGAAGTTCTTAGCAATAAAAGAAGAGTGGCTCATTAAAATCGATACAGTTCAAATCAATGAGTAATGTAGAAAATTTCCGAAGAAACAAAAGAAATTTTTGAAATACAAATAGTTTCGGCCGAATTTTCAGCAGCATTTTCCCCGAAAACGAATGTTTGGCGAAACTCCGATTATGGACCGAAAACGTAACGAATATTTCGACCGATCTACACTTAAAGTTAGTAAAACTTTTAAATCTATTATACGCAACTCGTTAGTCGCTTATTCTCTCATTTCTAATGCCAGATATTTAAGATCTGATTGCTTACCTTTACCTGAGAAAGCCATTGTAAAAAATAATATTCATATACTATTTATACTTTTCTTTAAATACTGAAACAACCAGAGATTTGATAAGTAAAAAAAAAAACAAAATTAATAAAAATCGTATTCATAACATCTAAAGGAAAACATTTTTATCCGGAAATATTTCTCTACATTCATCTATTTATTTTATTCAGAATCAATAAATAAATATTTAATCCCACTACTGCTAAATCTATTTAAAATCATTAAAAAAAAAAAAAAACGCATCTAAATTCATTTCCGCAGATAAAAAAGAAAAACCATATTTTCCCTTTAAATAGGGACTTTTCTCAGTAGTATAGGGAATTTCGCGGGTGCATTTGTGACATGAGCCGCGTTTTAGACGCTAGTATCCCAGCAAAACAGTCAGCGCCAAAAGCCAAACTCAAACGGAAATATTCAAAGATTTTAAATTCAAATACCAGTTAATTTTTTCTGGTTTCAGAAGTTTTTTTGCAACAATTAAATCACCACACCGGAAATATGACAGGCACAAGAAATAACGAACGACACCTCAGCCCGTGATATTAACGGGAGCGAGAATTAAGGTGTTAAAATCCATGAGTGCTAGAAAATACTATTTTATTTTATTACAATTATCTCATACAGAAAATGTCGCATTATATATTTACAGACATTATATGTTTAAATCAATCGAATAATACAAAATGAAAATGGCGGAACTTAAAATTAAATTTTAGAATTTGCTTGAGGAAACCAATAACTTTACTGGCTCCTAAAAACTTTTTACGAGATTGACTTTTTATATGTGCAGTTTAAATGGTATGCTCTCTTAACCCTAGAACTACCGGAAATTTTACTCAAGTTTTATAAAAACATTCTACACCAGAATTTTTACTTAAAACTATTTAATTTGTTTATTTAACTTATTATTGTCTGATTTATACATTTAGTTTGTTTTGAAGAAATTTCTGGTTTGAATAAATATTTTGAATGTACATGTCGGGTCCATTGGACCCTTCTGGTAGACAGAGGGTTAAACTAGTCAAAGACGAAGTAATTATATTGTTAACATGTTAAAATAATAAATATTAACGGTATCTACGAACAAATTGATTTGAAAACATACAAACGTTTGAAATGATTTGAAACGTTTTTCTGCACCTACATTATAAAAAAATATATTCAAATACTCTTGTATAATTAGATAGTCAAGGTATAAAAATAAGTTCTGCAAATAATAAACCTCTTTTCTTCATAGGGTTAGTATTAACCCTCTCGCTGCGTAACCCGAGATTTCCGAGGGGATGCATTTTTTCGCCTAATTAACCCTCCTTGATTATTCCCCACCTGTTAATTCTTATTGTAAATTTTGCCTTATTTAATCGAAACATTTTCCCATTTAAATTATACAAAAATTTTTGTTTAGAAAAACCGGTGACAAAAGAATAAAGATTCTTAAAAGACGCTCGTCGCAAAGCTATTTTGATAAAACAATTACGCAGCGACAGGGTTAAGACTACACTTTAACCCTTTCCGGCGCGGTGTTTTTAAAAAAGGACACCTAATTTTAATTCCAAAACTGACAAACGGCACCAAGAATATTTAACTAAAATTTTTCTATTATAATGTAGATGAAAATAAGCAAGTTCATATTTTCTATTGAATTCGTTTATAAATTGCGGTGTCAGTCCATTATTTCATCAGTTTATAAAAAGAATTACTCCGCACCAGTAAGGGTTAAGCTTACTTTTTTATCATAAATTGAAAGAAAACATACATTTTATTCAAATGCCTATTTGTGTTTGAATTGGACAATATTGTGTTTAAAATTTCTAAGGGAATATCTTCATTCCCCTCTCTCGCTCTCTCGCTCTTTTTTTTTTTTTTTTTTTTTTTTTTTTTTTTTTGACGAGTATCACGTAAAGAAAACTATTATTTATTTTCTATTCTATTCGTTCATAAATTCTGGTGTGCAGTCAACCCACAGAACTGTTTTCTATCAGAACTGCGCTAACCATGAAAGGTTGGTTGGTTGATTTTTGACGGTCAATTATCAACACGAGTTATATAGGCCCTAAAGGGGGAGGGGGAGTGCCCTTCGTGGGGGGTCTGTCGAAAGAACCTAACCCGTATTTACGCTTGGAAATCGAAGGGCCAAAGAAAACCACGAAAACTCCGAATGATTAGGCCGACGGACGCGATTGGGATCGAACCCAGCATCTCCCGTCTACCAGCTTCGATAGCAGAACCTCTCGGCCACTGGTGGGGCAACCATGAAAGGATTAATATGATTATAAAATATTTGAAAGATATTTACAATTAGAAGTAGTGTATTTCTAAAATTAAAAATGATTTAGAAGTAATTTAGTTTTTAAAATAAGTTACCTTCAATCACATAATTTCAAAAATGCTATAATTAAAAAAGAGGCAAATTTTATTTTCATTTATTATTGGTTCCAAAAACAAATTTTGCAAAGAAAGTTGATGTCGAGTCAGACTCGAGATAGAAGTGTTAATACAACTTTTTTTCAAAGAAAAATCTTCTTTTTAACACTTTCCAACATAGTTGAAAAGTGTTTATGAATTCGGTTTGTCCGTCTGTCTGTCCGTGTTCTAATATTCGTAAAGAGTGACATGAAACTGATATATTAACTGAATTGCATTTCAATTTATTGACGGAAATTGCCGAATAGAAAATTTCAGCTGTGTTATACGTTCAATTGAATTAACTTTTATAGCAGTTACATACAAATCTGTAGATCATGTACATGGCTGCACAAAACATTCTATCTTTCAGAATATGGATGTTGATTGCAGTAATTGGGTTCCCAACTGCGTTATACATTTTTTAAATTTTTATTTGGGCAAGAAGTAAGAAGGTTGAGAAGCTCTAAAGTTATATTACAGTATTCTGAATGTGTTGGAAAGTATTTCATAGTCTACGTTGTCAGCATGATTTTTTGTTCTTGTTTAGATTTTTTTTTTGCAAATTTTGTAGAAACTTACACGAAAGATACTTAAAAAATGTATTATTTAATATAAGTAGAAAAATAATTTGAAATTTTATACTAAAAATTTACTAGTGGGAGTTTGCTTCCACGGTAATCAGAAGCTGTAAGAAAAGAATATGCAAGAAATCTGGCGCCATCGTGTGATATCCTCTTCAGTTATTTCACTGGCAACTGGTAGACTCTTCTCCATATCTCTTTTCCTCTTAATTTTTAACTCCATTGTTAAATCGCAGGAATAAATCAATAAATAAAGGGTAAAATACAATTTTAATTTAGAGGTGATAGTTCGGTAACTGATACGCAGACTCTGTGGTGCATCACTATTTAGATAAAAAATACAGTAGTACCCCACTAATCCTAACACCGCTAATCCGAAACAATTTTATCGAAAATTATACTTGAACAAATTAACTGAAAAGATTTACTTACGAAATTTTCGGAATTAAAGGATGAATGTCGGGAAAAAAGTGTAGAAGTTAGAATTAAACATAAAATGGCCATAGAGCATTTTTTATTTTTCAAACAGCTTGGATAGAATTAAAAAAAAATACTCAATAATGTAAAACTAGAACATGTGTACACGAATATAAAATTGAAAACGTACACTGTAGGCCAACTCGTCGAAGCCATCTTAAAGAAATCTCGAATATTATTTTGTTTGCCAGTCACTATAAAATTCTCTTTTATAATGCAAAAAAATATTTAATTCAAATGACAAAACATTATATTTACATCCAACAATATAATTTTGCAAATTATCTACAGATATGTTTCTTTCATTCCTCCTCGTCGACGTGGCAACTGAGCTATTTATAGAATCGCGATTGTGAACCGTTTGTAATGATTTGTTACATAATTCTTCATTCTCAAGTTTCATTGAATTGTTATAAACATCAGGAGTGATGAAACAAGGAATACTATTTTTTTCCAAATGTCGTGCCAGATTATCCATCGTACCGGATCTTAGAATGCCGAATTAGAAGATGTTTATTATGTTACTGAGTACTTATAACTTATAATTTTAAGCACACAACTTTTACTTTTCTATTTTTAATAGAATTTCGGATAATCCGTGTAATATTGTTCAGTGGGATGGTTCGCTTAAATGCAAAAACTCCAACCATATTACAGGAACTATTCTTTATTGAAAAAACATCTTTTAAAAGGTGGTTCAATTAGTGGTGAAAAATGGGAGAGAGAGACCCCCATAATACATGGGACGCCGAAGCGCCTTTTCTTTTTAGACAACTTTACATCTCGAGAGGTGAAACAGAAGTGGAGTTTTTTGCAAGAAGTCTAGAAAACTTGGCGTTGCACAGAATCGCCAAATTACAAATTTTTGGTGACTGCGCGAAAGTGTACAAAAGCTTTTGGCGATAAATATTACCGCAAAAATGTGGTGACACTACCGGACGGGTGAGGCCGAGAATGCAAGTAAGCGCTTCTAATTAGGATGAGAAAAGTAACAGACAAAGCGAAACTTGTTTATACAACAGCTTTTACAAAGCAGACTGCCGCCTGAGAAGAATGCTGGGAATCACAGGCATCTGGCTTTTAGCTCGACCAAAAAACACGATAGCTACATGCTTCCCATAAGATTCGTTCATTTTTACTTTTTATTGTTAATATCTATTCAACATTCACGTATTAGTAGAGATAAAAATCTCTTATCACTGCGGCTGGGTAAAAAATTCAATGCAAGAAAATGAAATGAGACTAGCAGCTGTGCTATTTAATTATTATTTATTTCTTTGCACAAGCAGCGGTAACGGGTAGATACAGATTAAAATAAGAAAGGGAAAAAAGGAAATGATTAATTGAGCGCTTTGAATTAAAGATGATTTTAGAAAGAAGAAAGAAATCACTTTAATAAACTCTGGATGGTTTTGAGAAATGAATTTAATCACATATTTCATTATAGGAAAGAGGGGGGGGGAGGATAATATGATCTAAAAGTAAGAAACTTATGTTTTAAATTAATTTTGAATAAAAATGATAGCTATGGGACAGAAACGCTGTCACATAACTCACCCCCACAACAGAAGAAAGCTGAAACGTGTACGTTGCAGCTTTATATCTACATAAAATCCTTTGTCCACCTTCGCACTTACAGAATATGTACCAAGACAAAATAAGTAAAATTAACTATTTAAGTTGATATCTACCAAGAAATCTATTTTAACTTGTCTGTGAAACTATTACCCGTTAGCTCCTGTAAAATATTTTATACAACTATAAGTAAGTAGAAAAAAAAGTATTTGCTTGCTTTCAAAACAATTCACAAGAATTGTGTTATGTCCATGACTGAGCACTCATAATATTCAAAATAATCTTTTTGTTAAATTAAATATACCACAAAATAAAATGGCCACATTCGTAGATAACACAGGATCCTATATTTAATTTTTTTTCTTTGTGGCATTGAGTTTGTGGCGCTGGTACAAGCATTTTAGTCATGTATCTATTCATATGGAGAAGCATTTACTGTATTTACGACTTCTCAAAAATTTAATCTCACATGAGATCATAATATTAATTAAATGCAAGCAAATAAAAACAAAGGACAAAAACACGCCAGTAAAAAATTGTTACTTTAAGGAAAGATGAGTTCTTTCATAAAATTGAAGCTTATTTGTATTATCTTAGGTTGCTTCGTTACTGGCATGAGAAACTTACAAAAATTTGTGCATAACGCACAGGACTACCAGAGACAAATATTGTGCAAGCTGCACGCGCTCAAACAAGTGTAGCCCTAAATATTGAAATTTTGTGACTTCTAGTGGCGTCAGCTTATGGCTTCTGCCTTAAATAATAAGGGGTAGTTTTTTTTAGATTCCTGTAATTTAACTAAGTCCCCGGTTTCCAAAAAAAAAAATCACAGTATGGTATAATTTAGCATTTTATGAATTTTTACACTGCCATCCTGACTTTTCGTGTATTGATCAAAATTTAACCCCTGGCAAACTTATAAAAAAATTAATAAGAAATTGCATACAATTTTATATAGTGTAACAAGATATCTTACTCGATCTGCCACCTCCAAGTAAGAAGTATCCAATGAAAGTGTAAAAAAATGTTGCATGTTAACAGTAAACATATTCGAAATGTATGTGTAGTTTAATATGTCATGTGACGGATAACTCCTAGAAACATTAAAATCTTTGTATAGATACAAAGTGATGATGCCATTGATATGTTCTGACATTATGCAAACACCAAAAAAAAAAACTATTAAAAAAAGAAGTATTTTAATATTGAAAGATGGTGTAAAATTTAAAAGATAGGAAAGTAAAAGGAGAAACTGTATGTGTGTGGAGGGAGGGGGGGGGGGAAACTCCCAAACTCATGAACTACTTGTAATGCAACACATGAACAAAATTGTACGCAAGCATACACAACGTGTAAGTAAACACATGAACAAATTGTATAATATCACATGAACTCTATGTATTAATGTCTCAATGAACTAAAATTGTAATGTAATTGCCAACAAAATAAACAGACAGTATATGTGTAATAACCCCAGACACTTGCATACGAGTGAGATTCAATTACATAATTAATGAGTTATCATCAAAATGCAATGAATAAGGGTTAATAAAACAAATGAACTACTTGTAATGTGTGTGTAAACTCTGGTTAAACTCTAAACCAGCCAGTGTGTACAACTCAATGAACTACTTGTAAGAAAAAAAACAAAAAGAAATACTGCCGAATAAATCGCTAGCAAAGTACAATGTGTAAAAGCAAATGAACAAAATATGTAAATCAACACATGAACTGGTGTAATGTATGTATAAGAATGTACCAAAATGTATTAAAAAAACAACTGTTGTGAAACACAAACAAATATCCAACATATGAACTACATGTGAAAGAAAACTGTTGAATAAGTGGTTGACTAAGGGTTAAAAGGAAACTAAAACTGCATCTGCCAAATTCATTACTGTCTTAAGTTAACAGAAGCGTGCATAAAATGTATAACTCTACGCTAAAAAATGTAGAAGTTATGCAAGCCAAACATGTTCCAAGAAAAGAATGAAAGGGAAAAAAAAAACATATTGATAGCCAAAAATAACAAGCAATGTACCTTATGTGGTATGAATGTATGTATCCGTCACAAGACAACTGTGAGACTTGAACTCACAAATTAAAAAATTTTAAATTTGAAGAAAAAAAATGCCAAAGAATTTAGTTTAATGACTATATGTGAATAGCCCTTTACCAAAAATAAAGTGTACCTAACAGCTCACATTATGCATGTGACTACCTTTTATAAGAAAAACACTTACCGATATCAAATATCATGTCAGTTATAATAAAAAAAAATACCTTATGTTATAACTTAAAATAGCAACGAGTCACCAGCCACGCGTAAACAATGAAGTCTAACAGTACATTAGCTGCATGTGTAAAACTGTACACCCGGTTAATTATCCCTTGCAAAAAAACTTTAAGATGACTGTGTAAACAATGTACAATAGTTACATTATGTTATAATTTCTGCAAAACTTTTAAACACACGAACTAAAAAAAACACTTGACATTAAAAGAAAGTCTATCTAAAAACAACTACGAAGCTGTCAATGCAGTGAAAAAAAAATATGCAATCTTGAAGCTAAACATATTTGATGCTAAAAGAAACCTATACATGCACAGACGGTAATGAATGTCCTTAACCATGGTGAGTATTAATTGAAATATAACAAAATTCAGCAAAACTGAACGAGTCAATGTGTGTGTGTGTGTGTGAAGTACCAGGTCAATCATGACATCCCAAACCATGTGCATCAGAGGGGGAAAAAAACATGTGTGATTAATACCTAACAATGCTATCTGCCCATAGCAAGTTAGAAATAAAGTGTAAATTAGTGTAAAAGTGTTATCCATCATCAGCATTAGGAAACAATTACAGGTGAAATTTTAGCAATCTAAAAATAATTTTTTAAATGTAAACAATACTCCAATTGTAAAATTAATATTAGTGTAACTCCATGACATATGCAAGGAAACATATTCGATCCCTGATTAAGCTAGCGGCCAACTTGCTTAACCATAGATCGAAATACACACCTCAGACATTTTGCTATCCCATGGAAAATAGCGCAATGACTGAATATTCCACATAAACCATGACAGAAGTACTAGCAATCAAACATACACACGAAAAAAAAAAAAAAAAAAAAAAAAACACTGTATTAATGTGAATGCATGTCATTGAGAAACATACAAAAAACTAACTGTTTAAAGCTGTACGTCAAACCTATGTTGTACATCTTATGTATTTTGCAAAAGCAAACGAGAGCCAAAAGGGAAAAAAAAATATTTTTGTAACCCATGATATGATGACTCGAGCTATGTAATATGCCTAAAGAAAATGTATGCCAGGATAAACTAATCTAAGCTTACAAAATATTTTGCCAAAGATCACAATCCAAGAAAATATTAATGTGAAAGATAAATAATCTAATATTTTTTTTTTAAACTTATGATTACGCCAACTGTATGTAAATTTCTAATCAAGTGCCCACATCTAACTGAGAAAAAAAAATGTTATGCTCACCTCCTCTATACTTATTTTAAATTGCCACGAATATGCAACTCCAACATATTTCACATTACTCTTAATCAATGCAAACCAAAAATTTAATAAAGTCATAAAACATAAAACTTTCTGCATAGAAAAAAATAATATCTATTAACTCTAAAAATAAATTTCAAAAGTGTGTCCCAGATCCACTAGTGTAAAAAGGTATTTAAAAGTAAGTCATTTACAATCTAAGATAAATATGTCTATAGAATTTTTTTTTCACCATTTATAAGAAAGGCTGAATGACAACTTCTTAACTAACAATAAAAAAAAAAATCTAATAATCCCCAGAGAACTACTCATAAAAGACACTATACTGAATAAGTTGCAATATGACACAACATATTATTTAAATCATACTGTTAACAGACAGCATACGAGCCAGCGTATTTATGTGCAACAAATGATAAAACAACAGAGAGGCAACTTCAAGGCCTAGAGATAAAATAAAAGGAATATATTATCTCTGAATTGCGTCAATGTGTCAATGCAAGATACTCAGGAAGTTTCTAATATGAATCAAATGCAACAAACTTAAAAAAAAAAAAAAATGCTACCTTTTTTTTTTTTAATCCCCTTAGAAATGCATCTCAATTATTCATAAATTTTAGTTTACACTTCAACTGCCAAACTGTAAGTAACAACTTTTATTTTTAAAAGCAGATGAAATATTACCTAACATATTAAATATTCATAACAGAGATAAATACAAATACATCTCTTTTCAATCAAACTAGAAATTAAATTTAAAAAATAAACACACCTTTCGTTAAAAATATGTCATTCATAACTATAATTAAAAGCAACAAAATGTGCACAGATAAATTAGATAAATTTTAAAAGGCTATTGTTTGTGCAATAGCGACAAGGAATGCAAGCGCAATATCTTTCACGATAAATGTTAAACCCAGAAAATCCTTGTCATGCATGAAAATAAAGTATATTTAAACATTCATAAAATAACTGAACTTAAATAGCACTTACCTTTTAAACATTAACAAGCAAAGAGCAGCTTAGAATTATAGCTGCAAGTTTAACGATTTAAAAAAAAAATTCTTTATAAAGCCGATATCTTCTCTCTTCCGGCTATTACCTTTTATAAGGAGCCTTAATAAAAACAATATGGAATAGTATGGAGTGATAAAATGTTAAACAAGTATGACTATAGAAACATTTATCATAGCATGAAAAGAGATGAAACTGAAAAAAATATAAAAGGAAAATAATGTATTAATTAAAATTAAGATTTTAAAAAGGAGAAAAAAATGTTCATGTTGAAATTTGTAGTGTATTCCTAATTTTTTTTTTAACACTACATAAAAATGCACTTTTTAACTGTAGTAATTAACACAACTAGTGTCACGCTAAGTTCACCTTGAGATTTTCATATAAGTCACAGAAAAGCACATACTTTTTAAATGATGCGTCCCTGTTATTTTAAGTGAGAAACACCTTTTTTTTTTTTTTTTTTTTTTTTTTTTAAGATTTCCTTGCGTAAAAACACATTTTGAAAAGAAAAGAAAATTCTATCACAAAGGCAATATTCGGAATGAAGCACGATGAATTTTTGACATTGTCAGGTGCACTTTTTTTGTAAGAGGTTTCACTTTTTTTCTTTCTTTTTTTTTTTTTTTTTTTTTTTTTTTTTTGCTATTTCACAAACAATATAAAAAAAATGAATTGTGATGAATCCGTGCACTTTTTTTGTAAGACACACTAGGTTTCACTTTTTTCTTTTTTCTTTTTTTTCTTTTTTTTTTTTTTTGCTATTTCACAAACAATATAAAAAATGAATTGTGATGAATCCGGACATTATTAGGTAGCCTTTTTTGTCAAGTACACTGGTGCTGAAGTATTACTTTTTTGTGTTGACACATTTTTTTTAAAGAAAACACAGATCACCTGTAAAAAAAAAAAAAAAAAAAAAAAAAAAACACGAATCGCAGGAAACACAACTGCCATAGATGGCAATTACAGGTGAGATCCACTATTTGAGAGAATGCCTAGCATTTTTTGGAAACCTGCATGGATCGCAGGAGTGAGTACAGCACTGAGTAGTAAGCAGTCTTGAATTAAAAAAAAAACACAGCGTCGCGCATCACAGGCACGTCAAACAGGCAACCATGGCTTGTCGCTTAAGTGGAGAGGTGTTGACATACTCTTGATTCCAACATCACTAGTCACAGAGACAGGAACTGGCAGGGAACTTTAAGAAGACAACTGTCCTTTTAATACCTAACTGGAATTCGTCGAAAGCGGAGCATACATCCATTTTAACAGTGTGTGGGGGGGGGGGATTTCTCTCTCTCAACTATATATATATATATATATATATATATATATATATATATATATATATATATATATACATTTTTTAGGGTGGAGAAAACACCGGCCGATGGGCCAAATTTATGTAATATTGTTCAGTGGGATGGTTCGCTTAAATGCAAAAACCCCAACCATATTACAGGAACTATTCTTTATTAAAAAAACATCTTTTAACCCCTTCGGGACGGGAGACTTTTCCAAAATTTTTAATCTGTTGTCACCGCTTTTTAAAAACAGAAATTTGTGTCTTCTTGAATCGAGAAAATGCGCTGATTAAATAAGGCAAATTTCACAGTAAAATTTTACTGGTGAGGAAAAACAAGGATTCTGAGCGCTTCATGCGGCACGTATACGTGTCGCTCGTCCCCAAGGGGTTAAAAGGTGGTTCAATTAGTGGTGAAAAATGGGAGAGAGAGACCCCCATAATACATGGGACGCCGAAGCGCCTTTTCTTTTTAGACAACTTTACATCTCGAGAGCTGAAACAGAAGTGGAGTTTTTTGCAAGAAGTCTAGAAATCTTGGCGTTGCACAGAATCGCCAAATTACAAATTTTTGCTGACTGCGTGAAAGTGTACAAAGGCTTTTGGCGATAAACATTACCGCAAAAATGTGGTGACACTACCGGACGGGTGAGGCCGAGAATGCAAGTAACCGCTTCTAATTAGGATGAGAAAAGTAACAGACAAAGCGAAACTCGTTTATACAACAGCTTTTACAAAGCAGACCGCCGCCTGAGAAGAATGCTGGAAATCACAGGCATCTGGCTTTTAGCTCGACCACAAAACACGATAGCTACATGCTTCCCATAAGATTCGTTCATTTTTACTTTTTATTGTTAATATCTATTCAACGTTCACGTATTAGTAGAGATAAAAATCTCTTATCACTGCGGCGGGGAAAAAAATCCAATGCAAAAAAATGAAATGAGACTAGCAGCTGTGATATTTAATTCTTATTTATTTCTTTGCACAAGCGGTAACGGGTAGATACAGATTAAAATAAGAAAGGGAAAAAAGGAAATGATTAATTGAGTGCTTTGAATTAAAGATGATTTTAGAAAGAAGAAAGAAATCACTTTAATAAACTCTGGATGGTTTTGAGAAATGAATTTAATCACATATTTCATTATAGGAAAAAGGGGGGGGGGAGGATACTATGATCTAAATGTAAGAAAGTTATGTTTTAAATTAATTTTGAATAAAAAGGATAGCTATGGGACAGAAACGCTGTCACAATCCGATTTTTTTGTAATCCGAACAGGCACCGGTCCCAGTTAGTTCGGATTAGCGGAGCTCTACTGTATATTGAAATATGCTTGTACAATTAAGCATTTGGGTAATAAAATTAATTGGTATAAAACATATTACACAATTCTTAAAAGATTTAGCTCTGTCTAATAAGTCAATTTTAAACCGTAATTTTTTGCACTATTTTCAGAACAGCCACAGAGAACATATTATACTTATGTACACAGATACACTTTTTTAAAATCGAAATTTTTTTTAACAATATTTAACATAATTACATGGTTTGCACGCTATTAAGCCACGCCCCATTTTGTATGGACTCTACCACCAGTTATTATAAAGATCATTTTCTTCACGATTCATTAGCCAGAAGATAGTTTTATGCGATTGCTGGTGGTAGAGTCCTCACAAAATGAGGCGTGGCTTAATAGCTTGCGAACCCGGAATTATTTAATATATTTCTGTGTAGTAAGTACATAATTTCTTTTATTAGAGAATTTCTGATTGGAAATTGTGTGTATTATATCATGGTCAAATTGGTGGCTGTGGTCGTTCTATTGTTAAAATCATCGTTTTAATTACAAAAATGTATCCAAATATTAGCATCCATTATATTATACCATATGCCTATTTATGTCAATGGGTTTTTTTCGTAAAAATTTCGAAATAAAACTGCATGCGGTCTATGCGTCTTATAAGTTATATCATGAAAAGGTTCTTTTCTTGGTTAAAATAACAAAAATCAATTTTATTGAAATAAAATTCTAGAAATTAGTTTTGTTCATAGCTGCAACATTCCTGCTTTTTTCACTTCAAATAATGTAACTTAAAAAATCAAAAATATTCAATGAAATATTGCCTTTTCTTTGTGTTAATAAATTAAATTATTCATTTAACAAAAATGCATCAAAACAATCATAAAATGTCGTTAAGTAAAGCAAAAATTAGGGAATTTCTTGCATAAACGGGAAATTTCTGAAAAGAAAGGTACCAAACTGATTATGGCTAGAAAGAAATCTAGTAATCCTTATCTGAGAAGAGCTTAAATGAATAATTCAAAAACCTTAGATTTAACATACTGAAAATGTGCTTTTCTTATTAAATTGAGCTTAAATTTGGCATGAATTACTTAATAAATTTACATGCATCTCCACAGTATTATTGATTATATCTAAATATTAAGAATGAGCCTAAACATGTGTATGGTTTAGAAAAACGTATTTAAAAAAAATAAAATGAAGTCGGAAGTGTTCATGAATCCAGGTTCATAGCCAGTTTTCATCAGCCTATTCTAGCTTTAGTCAAAAACAGCAATGTGATTAATAATTAACCCTCCGTCTACCAGACGGGTCCATTGGACCCGACAGGTACATACAAAATATTCATTCAAACCAGAAATTTCTTTAAAATAAACTTAGTATATAAACCAGACAAAAATAAGGTAAATAAATAAGTTAAATAGTTTTAAATAAAAATTCTGGTGTAGAACGTTTTATTCAAACTTGAATAAAATTCCCGGTAGATCTAGGGTTAAGCAGAAAATATCTTTCGATAAAAGTGACGGAAGTTTTTCTAGGATTTAACCAAGTCCTGCGTGAAACCATTACATTAGAACTATTTCTTTATATTAGAAAAGCATTATCAATATGACTTAATCTTTGTAAAATATTTAGAGATATAAAAATATAATTAACTGTTCTATTACAAGATATGGTTAAATTAATGTCTTTAAAATTGAATTAACTTCCTGCTGAATAATCCGTTCATAACTTTTTCACTACGTGTCCAGATATATGGAAGCCAATGTATTTGTTCTTTTCTAATTCCATCAATTTTTAACAATGATTTTTTACAAACAAGGGTATTTTCGAGAGAAATCTGCCACAAAGAAACATTTTTGTGAATTGTGATATGATTGATCATAAAAATAAACGGCCATTCAGGACCCATAATCAACGGGTTAAAGGATTTTTCCGTACTTCTTAGTACCTTTACTTATGCATATATATTAATTTCGATATACAATGAGTTTTTACCCCAATATATTTACTTCAGCCCAGAAATAATGCAAAGTTGCTTTAGTATATAAAACTAGCATATCTGTTTCACAGAGGTCGCTCTTGTGGTCGCCATGTGGATCAAGTAAGCAAACTCAGCGCTTTTGTTTGCGGATGAACCAAAGCGATATAAGTAAATGTCCTATCTTAAATGGAGCAGTTACCGCAAGATTAAATGCGAAGTCACATCAATCAAGGTCACACGCCACGTAGCGGACGGGGTTAAACTACAGGAAGATGCCTAACTGTTTTCTTACTTCACACCACTAAAATTGTAAAGTTTTTTTTTTTTTTTTAACCTTGATTAATAGCTGAAATGTCTCTGACAAGACAAAGAAAACCTTGTGGTGTTAAGTGCGTTTGGACGCTACACTCGCAACGCCATTATTTTGCAATAAATGTGGTAAGCAAAATTCAGTTCCACGAGTAACTAAAGATGTAGGAAATATGCGCAGATGGTAGTTATCCTGTCACGAGGCTATCGAAAGAGACAGGCTATCGCAGTGTATCCCACGTGTCTTTTTTAACAGACCGCTAGAGTGACGTGATGCTCTTTTCGCACACCTTCATTGGTGCATTCGAGCATCACGTGACTCCAGCGGTCTGTAAAAAGAGATATGTGGAATTCATTACGGTAGCCTGTCTTTCTCGTTAGCCTTGATCCTGTCACGAGGCTAACCAGAAAGACAAGCTACGGCGGTGGGTCCGATTCTTCTTTTTTTACAGACCGCTGGAGTCACGTGATGCTCTTTTCTCACACCTTCATTGGTGCATTCGAACATCACGTGACTCCAGCGGTCTGTAAAAAAAGAAGAATCAGACCCACCGCGGTAGCCTGTCTTTCTCGTTAGCCTCGATCCTGTCATATATGACGTCAAACTAAAAGCCCGCGTATGTGGATTATCACCCCATTCGCAAGAACTGTGTTAATTTACGCCCGATTCCAGTATTAAGTTTGTACGCTTACTTATATCGCTTTGGGTTAAACCGTAGAAATTTTAGACACACATCCTAAAACAGCAATTGTTAGGAAATATTTTAAGTTCCTTTTAATTACCAGTATTTGCTAAGAAAAGAATTTCCCTTTATTTAAATACAGAAATCTCGCGATTATATCATATGAATAATACAGCACAAAAATAAAGGTAATGAAAAAAACTGTATTTAACGGACGGGGGAACACTAAAACTTTACTCGTTTCTCAAAACTTTCTATGAGATAGACTTTTCTGTGTAGAGTATATAGGGTATTCCGGGTTATTATTTTAACTGTTTCGTTACATTTAGTTAAATGTTTGTATTTATAAAAGTATAAGAATATGTTTCATGGAAAGAACTTAATTATGCTAAAGTTAGTTAAAGGTGGTTAGTTAAAAAAATATTTTTTTTTTTTATTATTTTATTAACTTCATGCTGAATAATCTATTCTTAACCCTTTGATTAGTGGTTGGATCAAATTCTTATCAGTCGACATTTTATTAGTTTTTTGTGCTGCCTTTTGAAAAATTATCTCTGCCATACGCCTTTACTAGTATATTTTCAAGTGAAACTGCCTCAAAAGTTCTTTTTTAACTGTGATATAAGTCAATATAAAATAAATGGCTAGTCTAGCCCTTAATTAAATTTACGGTGTAAATTTGAAAATTCGAAATAAAAGAGGAGGTCAAACTGTCAACCCTGCTTCTTAGAGAAATAATCGAGTTATTTAATGACAGAAATTTTGCGATTATTATTATTATGTGTATAATACATTACGAAAATAAGGTATTCAAAATAAAACTGTATTATTTTCCTGACGAAACATCTAAAGTTACTACTTTTCAAAACTTTTTATGAGATAAAATTTTTATGAATAAAATATGTAAAGTAAATAGGGCGTACCGACTTATCTCTGACAGGGACGCAGTAATTATCTTTTTAACATGTTCAAATGTAAAATAACAACAGGGATTAGGAAAAAATTGATTTGAAAATAAATGCTTTTCTGAAATTGCATTAAAATGTAAAAATTATGAAATTCAGCAGTTGGAGATTGAAATTGAATGATGTAAATAACGTACTGCACTCTTCAAAAAGTTACCTTTGTTCAATAGATAATTTATAAATCGTTATTTTTTACACTACTTTTAGAAAGGCCACATGGAATATAGACTTAAGCACACTATCGGATTTATTTTAAACAAGAATTTATATTTGAAATTATCTATCATAATAATTTAATATACTTAACATTTTTTTACTACATAATTTCCTCTTTAAACTATGTCTATTGCACCAATGTCAAAATGATGCCTATGGTTATTTATATTGTTAACACTTTCGGGGGTAAAATGCTGAAATGATCGAATGACACCAGAATTTACAAACAAATTTATTTGGAAATAGGAAAAACGTTGCATTCGCATTTTTAATAAAAGGAAAAGTTTTAGTTCAAAATTCTAGTGCTAATGTGGCATTTATGGATTAAAATTATGTAGTCCAAAAATGAACCACATGCCCTTAAAGGGGTTAAACATATTATTAGAATTAAAAAAAAAATGATCCCAATGTCAATCACCATCGCGTTAAAATCTATAAAAAAGTTATTTTCCTAAAATTTATGAAATGAAAACTTTATATGGTCCTCGATCCTATAAGTTATATTACGAAAAGTCTCGTATATTTCTAAAAGTTCTACAAAAAAATATTTTATTGCAATAAAAACTTAAAATCAAGTTACGTTCATAGCTGCCATCCTTCCAGTTTTTTCCTCTAAAATATTTATAACTTAAACAAACAAACAAACAAAAAACCACACACACAAAATAAAATAAATAATAAATGTAATGCTAATTCTTGTTTCTATTTGGTTATGACTTAATATCTTTTATTTAATTAATCCTCAAATCCGTAAAAAAAATCAATTGTCATTAAATATAACAAGAATTTCTGGTATAAATTCAATTATCTGAAAAAAGAGACCAAACTTGTTATGACTACAAACAAATCTAGTCATATCTATGTAAGCAATGCTTAATCCTTTAATTCTCGTACCCGTCATATTCACGGGACCCAGATTGTGTGATTCCCAACAGTTTTATAAAATAGTGTCATTGGCTTTATTATGGTATTTTACCTGTCATTAAATAAGGTCTTTTTTCAAAAAAGTGGTGCCAAAGAACAATTTGGATTTTTAAACCGAAATTTAATGCGATCGTTAAAGGGTTAAATGAATACCTTAAAGTATTTTATTTTAAAATGTTATAGCCTGTTTTTAGGTGCATTCATAATTATATAAATACATAGCACCTATGGTCGTCGTCTGGTCCGTGCGGCTGTGTATCCGTCTGTCCGCATATAACAGCGAAACAAAACCACCCAACCGAATGGATTTAGATTGAATATATATAATCGTTGCTGAATTTTGTCGAGCCATTTCAAATTTTGTGAAAATCGAATCTAAACTGAAAAATATATTAATAAAAGTTTTCTGCATTCTATTAAATACTATCACACGTAATTAATTTAGTAATATCCCATGATATGTAATAATTGTAGTTTGCCATGGTGATTACGCCATATTTAAGATGGTGTCAAATAATTTCGGTATTACTGAATTTAATATATATAATCGTAATAAATTTTATTTTCATGTATTTTTTCAAAATAGTGCCACAACTATTGCACCAAGATCTGAATATTTATAAAACTGGTTTCATTATCAACGCACATCATTTGTTACAATTGACGTACGATTTCCAATTTTTTTTTTTTTTTTTTGGCTGTTTATAATTCTGCTGAAAATCGTATAAACCACATAATAACTTCGCATGCAATCTTCTCCGATTTAAAAAAAAAATTACATCTGCATATTAATACTGAGCCTAAACATGTGTATATTTAAACTTATTTAACCCTCTGTCTACCAGAAGGGTCCAATGGACCTGACATGTATATTCAAAATATCTATTCAAAACAGAAAATTTCTCCAAAACAAACTAAATGTATAAATCAGACAATAATAAGTTAAATAAACAAATTAAATAGTTTTAAGTAAAAATTCTGGTGTAGAATGTTTTTATAAAACTTGAGTAAAATTTCAGGTAGTTCTAGGGTTAACCCCTTGGAACAGGCGCAAGTGATTGTGCACTTGTAATGTTGAACTCACACCGGAATCTTTAAAAAAATTCTATTTCAAACTAAGTAAAAGCAATTTTACGGCATTTTTTTTTTCTACCAAAGTTAGAAAAGTGAAATTTAATAAAATTTTTCTGGTGTAAAACTTCATTAATCGTAGGTGGTACATAATATATACCAGTGCCCTCAAGGGGTTAATAACAATTATTTAAAACCTATTATATAAAACTTATAATATTATACAAAGTTATAATATTATGTAAAACTTATTTAAAAATAATAAATTTAGAAGTACCTAAGTAAAAATATATAAAGTCATGTACATTGCTTTCATAAGCCAAAGTGACGTCACGAGAATATTGTCCATTGGAATTATCTTATAATTATTCTTTATAACTTTATTTTGCCATTTTTCTCGTTACAATTAATATGAAAAAAATATTTTAAACATTTGAATACATGGTGTTTAAAACCATCAAATAGTCTGAAGTATAGCGTTTAGATGATGTAGTATGATAACTGGCTAAATTAAATTGCTAAAATATCGAATCCGATAAATGTTCAACGATACTTAAAGATAAATGTCGATCGCAGCGAAATCTGGTGGCTCAAAAGTAAACATTGTTTGATTGAATTGAGAAATCGTTTCGGTAGGTGAAGAGCTAGCAGATGTCACAGCCATCGACATTTATTGCTAAAAATGTAGCGGATATAATACGTTAGCACTTTTAAAAGCGTTAGTGGAATACCTGTTTGTCACACAATATCTTTTAGACTCTGTATCTCTAAAAGCTAACTGACATCAATATGCACAGATAACATCCGTTGAAAACACAAAAGGCTACGTTTTCTTATATCCTTTTCAAAACGTCACCATTTTCACGGCGTCTATACAAAACGAAATCTGTAGATAGAGGTTAAATTTTCCAGACGACTCTCTAACCCGTGAATGTGACGTCATTTTAATAAGACATTCAACTGGAAACGTATACTGTCATTCAAAAAATTGCCACTTTTTTTCTACTATTATGTTATTATGTCTAAATGGCGTATTATATACCGGCTTTTCATTCCTGCTACAAAGAAACTAGACCATAAGATTTTCAAACATTCCTACCAAGGCTAGCAGTACGCGAAATTTATTATTAGCTATTGCGTAAAAATTGGTTGCCATTTACTAGGTGTCTATAGCACTAATATTTAAGAATTGAAAATATACATTTAACCCATTAAGTACCAGTATGTTTTTCAGGAATTTTATTCCGTATCACCACTTTTTGTTAAACACTTACTTTTAATTATGAATCACACAAATGTGTTAATTAAATAAGGCAAAGTTTACTTTTCAGTTTTACTGATAGAAAAATTTAAAAAAATCACATACATAATGTTGCGAAAACGCAACGTAAGTGTTTAATGGTTTAATATTTCAATCTAATTTTCTCAATCATGAAATTGTAGAATTTTTCTGTGATCAAGAAAGAGACAAATTTTGTTTAAAATTTGTCAAACTCGTACAAAACCAGTAATTGTAAAACTCGTACACACCCTTGGTCCATTGAATCGATATTTAATTGGAACCCGAAATAATTAAAATTCACATCATTAGGCAATATTGAGACCTTTTCGAAAGTGCAACAGTACAGTACAGATACACGTAAAACACTCAAGAAAGCAACCTCACTGTATTTAGGTGAATTTGCCGGAAAGAAAAGTATGAGTGTTTAGATCTGATCCGAGTCCTTATCCTTTTTATCTTCCGAAAAGTTATTAAGCGATTAATCTTCTGAAAATATATAACATACAGGGAAGGCTGCCACGGGCGAATATTTTATATTCCGTCACACCACTATTTTTAAGAAATACCTTTTATAGCATATTTCTCTTGCGTATGGAAAATATTTTTATTTTGAGAAAGTGGTGCGTAATAGAATTTAAAAATAGTCGCCTGTGGCAGCCTGTACAGGGTGTCGCTTCTTATTACGTTTAGGAGCAAAGTAATTCTGTTTTTAACCCTTTGAGCTCTGATGAGTGAATTTCTTCAAAATACCCAAATGTCACATTGACACCAGTATTTTACAAACAAAAAAATTCGGACTGTTCTATACACAAAATTATGCACTTATTGAATTTCAAATAAATTTAGTCGAATATTCCGATGCCATTGTGACATTTGGGTATTGAAATTAAGCGGGAAGCAATTCACCCACCAAAGCTCAAAGAATTAATATGTTGAATTATTGAATTCACTAGATTGTATAAACAAGTTAGTTTGGAAATAAATAAACACTTTCCTGCGCTACACGATAGCGAAAAATATGTATTTTTAAACATTCTGGTGAAAATATATCAGTTGAGATTAAATTTATGTCGTATATAATTTATATACGACAGCACTTCAAAGGTTTAACTTTGACCTACATGTATTTCCTAAGCCGTTAGCTTTAACTCTAGTACAACTACAAGTAATGCACATTTATTTTAAATCTTAACTTCTATTTTATTTCATTGTAGTATATATTTAATTACTTCTATTAAGAAATTTCTTGTTTGAAATATGTTTAGTACGCCAATGATGTTAGAAGGGAGAGTGGTTGTGGCAAGTAAGTAGGGAAGAGCTGTGTCTAAGAGATTCCATAAGCGCACTCATTTTGTATAGATAATCTTTATATTATTAGTAATTATCCGGGTGCTAGATATGAAAAAATCTGCAAATCCTGATAAGAATATACCGATTGGTCAGCATGTACTTTATATTAATACTTTAATTAATAGCCATTTCTACGCAATCTCAGGAAATATAAAAGTATTTCAGAAGTAATGGTTTCGAGTTCATCAAATTGACCGTCCCCACTCCAAAATAGCCTATATTTTACGTTCTTGTCACTACCGCCTGGGGGTTACAGGAACAAAAAATGTTCTAATTTGCGTTTTTTCTGTTATTGAGGGGATCTAACATTCTAAATTTGGAATGTTAATTACTTCAAAGATGCAAATGCTTTCTAAGAATTGTTGAAAAAAAATTCTAAATTTAAGGTTTCAAAATTACGATTTTTAAGCAATCGTATGAAATGCGAAACTGATTTCAAACATAATGGTTGCAAATTGATGGTGATAGAACCTTCTCAAACATAAGCTATATTTTATGTTGGTGCCCCAGAGGGCTGCAGAAGCAAAAAACTTTCTAAATTGTGATTCCTGCGATACTGAAGAGGATAGAAACTTTAAATATAGCAGGGTAGTTACTTATAAAATATAAATGCCCTCTAAGAACAGTCGAAAATAAATTCGAAATTAAAAAGAGGTGAAGCGAAGGGGAGGAGCGAAAAGCATTCTAAAAGAGTCCTAAATTACGATTTCTATGGAATCTCAGGAAATAATAAACCGATTACATAAGTTATTGGTTGTGAATCGAGAGTGATAGACCCTGATCCTATACGGTTAAATATTTCGTGCCAGTGTCACTACCATCTGGTTGGCATGAACAACAAGAAAGCCTTTAAAAACATCTAAATTCCGTTTTCTATAGAATGTTAGGAAATACCAACCGATTTCAAAGTTAATGTTGGCAAATTAATGGTGACAGTCTCTGTTTCAACATTTTTTGAGACATTCTATTTCAACTCTGTTTTGGCTTTTTATGTTGGTGCCACTAACACAAGAGAGGTGGTAGACTATTAGACAAGAAGCTTGGAATTTGACATGATGGTTAATTTTAAGATGTAAATATGTTAAGATGTTTTCTAAAAAAATCAAAACTTCACATGTATACTGAAAGGAGCATAAAAGTGTAAAAATACTTTCTAAATTATCATTTATTTGAAAATAGTTTTAGTTCTTCTTATTAATTAAAATCTCTTATTAGTTCTTCTTATTAATTCTGTCTATCGCACTTTTATAATGAAGTTTAATAAAACTGTGGCTTAATTTGTAATTTTTGAATTATTCCAAAAAATGTTCTTCTAATAAAAAATAGTCATGCAAATATCACTTGGCATATTTCAACTATTACGCGAGCAAAGCCGCGGGGTTTGGTAGTTTTATATTCTTGTTTTTACTTTGTAGAATTTAACCCTTAAATGTACGAATTATTCTTTTAGAATTGTAATTTTTATCTTTATATTAAATATTTGACACCAGAAATTTTAAGACTGATTTTTAACTTTATTTAGTAGCAGATTTACGTAATTTTCACAGGCTTAATATTTCTCTACAAATATAGTACTGGACATAGTGTTAAATAAAAAGTTATGCAGATAGGCATCACTACGGGTTAATGAATATTATAACCTACGGGTTAAAGGTTAATGAAGAAAAAATACATTGCACGTTTATATTTATTGATTACAAAATGACAAAGAAGTACTGGTATAGATCCAGAGTTTCTCTTCGATATCAAAATATAGCGATAGTGTTTTGAATTATGTGCTAAGAAAAATTCGGCCGAGTGTTTGCGTTCTCAGAACCATTAAGTGGCGGCTTAACCCCTTTCCTGCACAGGCAATTTTTGTTGTAAAATGATGAAAAGTTTGACTGACACCGGAATTTTAAAACGACTTTTTTAAATATTAAAAACCTGTTATTTTACATGTTGATTGTAAAAGCAAAATTTCACTAATATATTCTTGGTGCCGTTCGTGATTTTGGAGTTAAAATTAGGTGTCCCGACCCGGGCACACTGTGCCGGAAAGATTTAACGAATGTTAAATCACTGCTTATTCAGAATATCTCTGTAAATTTAAGTCATAATTCGCGTATTTGCGGCAAATTTTTATGCAGTTTGTTTTATTATATACAGAAAATATTGCTATTTCATATACACATTCCACAAAAAGTTAGATTTTCATAAAGAATTAATAGTAAGAGGTTCGCTTAACTTTTTGGGGGGTAAGTATTTTATGTTTTGTTTTAATACATACAGATAAATACCTCTATCCATATATCATACTCCTTCAAAACCAACTTTTTCGAATATTTAATAATAGTAAGCCCACTTAAACATTTTAGGGCAAGTAATTATAATGCTGAATTTACAGCGGAATTTTCGAAAACTTTATTTGAAAATAATGAAGTGCAATTTAACATTTTTTTTTTCACAAAATTTTTAAATTTTAATTCTTCTAAAATATTATGCTGCTAATATTGATTAAAATTAAGTGGAATATAATATATCCCATCATCCCTCAAGGGTTAAGAGCTTATGTTACACACTTACATCACAAGCTAATTTTAAACCGATTTATCCGATTTATTTAAACCGTGTTTATCGAATTTCTCGTTTCGTAATTTAATTTTTTTTTTAATGTTTTTCTTTTGCATGGTATATCCGAGATCAATGTTTTAACGGGTGCTTTTTAATTTTTTTGATTTTGGTTACTGACTCATTTTTCTGGAGATAATTTCTCTTTCAGAAGTTGTTTCAAAATTGAAAGTGTCTCTTAAAAATAAATTCGGATTGTAACAAATTACCTTATACGTTTTTCTCCAGCATTGAATGTTCAATACAGAAAAAATATTTAAAAAAATTAAATGCGTGAAGAAATCTGAAGAAAAGCTCTTATTAGTTTATCGTGATCTTACAAATGTTTTCATATTAAATAAGTATGTTCATAATATGAGTGAAAACAATGCTTGAAATGCATTTTCAACTGCAATTTTTTCTCAAACGCTACACATTTAGGGACTAGCTGCATACAATAAGATGGGGCACTATGTAATCTCAGGAAGTACTAAACGGATTTTGTTAGAAATCTATGATACTATTATAAAGAAAAAAGTTTTGTTTGCAAGTTAGTTTCTTCATAGGGGTAAACTGTGTATATATAGAACCTAATGCCATTTAATGGTGGTAAAATAATTGTGGAAGTCTTTGCTCTAACATAGGCTATATTTTAAGTCAGTATGGCTACACTCATAGGTTTGCAAGATTAAAGAGATTTTAAAGATACAATTTTTGTGATAATGAAGCTACTGCAAAGTTCAAATTCGGCACGATGGTAAATTTAAAAATATGAATGCTTTCTAAGCATATTTTCTACAATGCGAAACCTTATAAAGTAAAATGAGCTAAATAAGCTCTAAAAATCTTCTGAAATACTATTTATATGAAATTGACAGGGATAGATACTTCAAACATGATATGGCATAGCTGACAACATTTTACTTCTGTTGTACCACAAAAATCCGTAAAAATTTAACCCCTTAATTCTCGCTCCCGTCATATTCACGGGCTGTGTCTTTTTTTCAGATTATTCAGATTTGTTTGATTCCCACCAGTTTAATAGACTAGTGTAATTGGCTTTATTATGGTATCATTTTAACTGTCATTAAACAAGGCGAGCATTTCTTTTTCAAAAGGGTGGTGCCAATAAGCAATTTGAATTTTTTTAACCGTAATTTAATGCGACCGTTAAGGGGTTAATAGGCATTTTTTCGTTATTTAATCCGTAGATTACGGCAATTTATCCCTTTCAGGGGCAAAGCAATTCCATTGCTAAAGTGTTGAAAATAATGAACGACACCGGGTTTTGAAAACAAATTTATTTAAGAAAAAGCTACATTTCACACATATAATAAATAGAAACTTTTTTAAACAAAATTCTGGTGCCAATATGGCAATTGGGAATTAAAAATAACCCCTTAATTCTCGCTCCCGTCATATTCATGGGTTGTGTCTTTTACTCAAATTGTTTGATTCCCACCAGTTTTATAAAATAGTGAAATTGACTATATTTAGTAACGTTTTTCCTGTTATTAAATAAGGTGACTATTTCTTTTTCATAAAATTGGTGCCAATAAGCAATTTGAATTTTTCAGCTGTAATTTAATTCGAGCGTTAAGGGTTTAAGTGGTTTCATAAATATACCACGTCCCCTCAAAGGGTTAAGAAGGTAAAATTTACTATTAAGTTTACGGGGAACAAAAAGCGTAGGAGTTGGCATCTATGACATGGCTATTATTTTTATGACATCAATTTTCCCACAGATCAATTTTTAAAAATGTAATTTTAAAAGGTTGCAAGTGTATGATTGACTAATTGACGTCGTCAGTAATTATGTTGTCACATGTTTCAAATTGCCGTGCACGATTTAACTGTGTCAAACACTCCACTCTTGCCCTATGTGACTGGCAGTTTGGATATTTGAACTATGTAATTGACCATATGTGCAAAATCATAAGCGCTAAGATATGTTCCAAAATTGTCCCCTCACATCCCGATTATTCGGTTTTACCGTTCTCGCGTATATGCTTTGCAGCAATTGTTGGGAATCTGGATAAAGTTATTTCCCCCTTAATTTTACCGTGTGGTTTTTAGGAAGTTATATCGTTCCGAACCGGTTTTTCTTTCTCCATTTCGGTCATCTCACTCATCTTCGGTCAAGGCACTCTCTTTTATCTAAAACTGTATGCATGTTTTTATTCCAGTTTGATGTACTGTGTAAGTATATCTTGTGTGAAACAACTCCATGTATTTTGATGGAAGGACGATGGAACTGATGAGTTGAAACTTATTCCTTGTTGCAGTTATGCTAGTAATATGTGAATATAACCAAGTTCCCAGCAAAGGCTGGAGGTTCATGTAGATGTATTTATTATTTAAGTTTTAAATTCAAGCTGAATTAATAAATGAATTGTTATTTTAAATTGAACTGTTTCATTGATGTGCTTTATACTAGACGCCATACCAAAAACATTAAAACCGACGTTTTCATAACCCTGATCTATTTTTATCAGCAATGATTACCCATACCTGCATTTTAGGTGGATAGTTGGAAAATGTACATTTTAAAGTGTGTCTGAAAATATTCACTTTTGTAAATCGCAATTCTAAGAGTTAAATTCTTTGATTGAGAACAAATAATGGATGCATACATAATTTATCTATTTTTTAAATAAATACCTTATAGATTATTTTAACTGTTTTTTAACCCTTTCAGGGGCAAAGCACGTCTATGATTAAAATGCTGAAAATCTTGAATGATACCGAAATATAAGACAAAATTTATTTGAAAATAAATAGACGCTGTTCTTCGCATACTTGATAAAAGGAAAATTTTTATTCCAAAATTGTGCTGCCAATGTGGCATTTAGTAATTAAAATTAAGTGGTCCAAAAATGAATCACTGCTCTTCAATGGGTTAAACTAGTATATGTTATACTTCACACTACTGACGCATATCCACAATAGCGGTAGAAAATACTTTCTAAATAATCAAAATATCCCAGAAAAAATATACGAATATTTATATAAATAGAATTAAGTTGCGTTCAGTACAGTGTCGTTCTGCTAAGCTATGCTAAAATCAAGTAAGCAAACTCTGTGCTCTTATATGAGTTTGCAAAATGAATATTGAAAAATCAGGGCCTCCGTAGGCGACTACTTGTTTATTCTATTTGAACCAGTATTATTCTAATATAAATTTGGAAATATCTCTTGCAAATTTTGCCAAAGTTCAAAGTGTGTGTCAATGATTTCTCTTTTGAGAAAATGGCGCCAGTTAGAATTAAAAAATGGTCGCCTGTGGTAGCCTTAAAAAATAAGCATATTACCAAGAATTACTACTTTGGCAGTTTTTTAGTTCAAAAATTTTGAATTTTGACCAGAAATTCTGAAAGAGGAAGTTTTACTTTAGACAATCACGAAATGGCTGTCAATTAATTCGTTCGCGTCACAAAAGCTTTTATAAAATTAAATTTTAATGTATAAAATATACAAAGAATCTCTTTTTTATAAATTAAAACGGTAAAGCAACTCTGTAAAAAAAGAAAAATTTAATATTGATTGTCACGAGAAATTACGGAAAAACAGATTTCAAAGTAAATGTTTTCCTGGACGAATCTCTCAATTCTAAAAAAAAAGTAATTTATGCTGTTTCCGCCGCCGCTGCCAGTTTTGAATTTTTTGTGTCCGGGGGTGTTTCTCCGTTAATATTAAGAAAAATATTGCATACAAAAATATGAAAATCGGTAGTACAGTAGAGCGCCGATTATCCGAACTCCAATTAACCGAACTTCCACTTATCGGAACAGCCTATTTCTCTCAACAATTTTTTTAAACCAAACTTCCAGTTATCCGAACACCCTATTTCTCTCAAAAAATTTTTTAACCAAACTCCCAGTTATCCGAACAGCCGATTTCTCCCCAAAATTTTTTGAACCGAACTCACAATTATCCATTGGCTTGGAATAAAATTTTAATTACAGAAAAAAGTGTAGTGGATCAGAAAATGAGGAATGTAAAAACAATAAAGGAGATGGAAATAATCCTAAGAAAATTAACGAGTGGTTAAATAGTGAAGTATACATGATCTTGGATATCAGATTTTAAATAATGATGAGATTATGGATGAGATTCATGATGAAAAAGAAATTGAAGAAAATGAAAACGAATACTCTGAAAATAACCCCGGTCCATCACATAACAAAGTTTTTGAATATTTGGAAACAACTTTGAAATGGCTCGAATGGCAGAAGAACGCTGATCCTATTCAACTAATGGTATTTAAGAAGATTTAGAGGTATGGCATCAGTGAAAAGAATGACTTCGTTGAACCAAGTATCAATCAAAAGCTTTTTTCCTTAAATTATAATCTCTATAGTTCAGAAAATGATAAAAATAGAGAAAAAATTAATTATAAAAATGTAAACAACAACCTTTTTTTTTTTTTTTTTTTTAAGGCGACAGTGGACGTTCAAAAACATTTTCTACAATTTTTGCTCAATTGTTTTGAAATTTAATACACGTATAATTTGTGCAAAAATTAAGAAAATTTCTTAATTTCATTAAAAAAAATTAATATGCAAATGAGTAATTAATTAATAATATGGTAATTAGTGATACAAATTAAAAATGCTCCATGCGCATTAAATTTTGTTTCAGAAACTTGTAATTTTTTTTTAGTATAGCTTTATGATATTATATCAAAAGTTGCTATACATTTTAAAATTATACTAAATTCCTTGGCAGAAAAAAATTAAAAATCTGTAATATGGATCATTTTGGATAAAATTCAATAATGAAATATTACTTTTTGATCTTTATATGAAATAATGTACACATTTTAATAGCAAGTTTTGTAATAAAGTATATCAACAACAATATTACCAAGTATTATGAAAATTGGTATAAAATTAAGACGCATGGAGCATTTTGAACTTACTCAGTCGGCGAAAATTCTCATTTTGAGAAAACTGGATTTAAAGTTTTATTTTAAGTGTAGATTAACGATTGTTTACGTTAGAAAAACAGCTGTATCTCTGCAAAAAATTATCGGATTTGAATAATTTTTATAATATTTGAAAGTAGAAGATTGCCAGAACATTTTTTTCCAAAAAACAAAAAATTGATTTTTTTAATGTTTTTTGCGATTTTGAACGTCCACGGTCGCCTTAAGACAAAAAAAAAAAAAAAAAAAAAAAAAAACTACTTTTAAACATGCCAGCACTAACTGGTGCTGTCAGTCCTAAGGTTAGATAACGTGTGAAGGTTTAAGTATAGTCAGAAACATCTCTTAAATTATCTGTCCATTTATCCGAACTGCGGTTGGTCCCGACTTGTTCGGATAATCGGCGCTGTACTGTATTATAGAGAAATGTCTGATAAACACGCTGATGCAAACAGTTTTCAAATCGAAGAATTATTTTAAGAGGTATTTAATGCTAAAGTTGGACAAAATCGTTCCATTAAAAAAGTTTTATAGGAGCAAAAACTATACATGGGAATTAATTCAGTTTTAGATCATTGTATACGTTAGAATTTCCAGGTGTGCAGACTGCATTTATTTATTTTTTTTTAATTTGACTCATTTTTGGAGGTTTTATTTCTATTTTAAATTCAAATTTTCAGCATTTCGAGAGATATGTTTTACTTATTGTAGAAAATTATACTCATTTAAACTGCTACCAACTGTATAAACAGCGCAAACAATAATATTTGCTTCAAATTAAAAATTTATTTACACGTAAATATTATAAACAGAAAAAAAAAAAAATCTTTCAAATTAGAATTAAATATTTACGTATAAAAAGCAGGAACTTATTGAAAATTTCTTCATAAAAAGTATATTTACAGGTGAATTTTAAAAGAGAAAGGATATTGTAAAATAATAAATCCATTAACATGCGTTAGAAGACTTAAATAGGAGAAATTACGTCACATTTACGTCAAATTACACTTATTACGTAAAGTGAACAAAAAATAATATTGAAAAACAGTTTAAATTTAAAAATTGCGCGAGACATTGATATTTTGAGATGATCTTCTCAACTATTTTTGTTAGGACAGCGCAAATAATATTTTATTTCTAACAAAAGTATTTTCACGTGAATATTAAAAAGAGAAAGAAAACTTTGGTGAAAATTACGTCAGATTAAAAACGATACATTTAAAATGTCTTATTTAAAATAACTTTCTTTTCGCTTTCTTAAAAGATACCGGGAGACAAAGAATCTATTTAATTAATTCATTTTATATTAGCTTATTTTGAAATATTTAACTGATTTTATTTAATCAAAGACGAAAACAGCCATTGTATCTTTTAATAGCAGCTGATTTTTCCTTAAAATTCCCCAATCAAAGAGAAATGAATAGAAACCCGTTGATAGGTAGATCGCCACTGTTTTTTAAATTATAATTCAGTCTTCCAAAATCTATTTAAAGCCGATCAAATTAGCGTGCTTTTAGAGACTGCGGTGTCTGAACGGGGGTTGGCGAGCGTAGCTCGTAGTGGGCCGAGCCCCCTAGTGTTATAAAAATAAAATGTATTTCAAACATTTGGCGCAAATGTGGTAGTTTTTTCTTATAATTAAGTGCCATAAATTATATGCCACTCCTCTCAGAGTTTTAATTTTGTCCAGTAGGTTATTCGTAATAAAGTTATTTTTAACATTAATGCGTTTAAAGGACAAATCTAACACAAGTTATGCACACTTATTTTAAACCAGAATTTATGTTTAATATTAATAGACACAATTATTTAGCATATTCTATATAGTATGTAATGAATGTCTTTAATTAAGGAATTTTCTGCTTTGAAATATATTTATTGTGCCCCATCAAACTGATTGATGTGGTTATTATAGCATCCACGACATAGTAACAATTGTAAAAATGAACCGAATGTTGCTCAACAAATTATTTGAAACCGTTTATGTCAAAAATGTATTATTTTAATAGAAAAATACGAAACTTAAATATATGTCTGATCCTCGGTCGTATTAGTCATATTTCAGAAAACATATTTCTTTCGTTACCAGAACAACAACAACAAAATTTTATTGCAATAAAAACTTTCAATGAAGTTATGTTCATAGATGGAAATATTATAATTTTATAAAGTTATTTATATACAGGGTGTTTGTAAACTCATGGTACAAACTTTAAGTGTAGGCAGAGCACACAGTAAAAATCATTTATTGTATAGGAATGTATGGGACCAAGTGACGCATTAAGATAAAAATACCAGGGGGGGGTAATTAGGCCCCTTTTTTAATTTTTAAAATTTCTCATTCATGCCAGAAAATTTTTATGCTATCGTTTTCTTGACATTTCATAATTACTTAATATTAAATTCTTCTTTGAAAATTTTTGGTATGAAATCAAAATTTTTTGAATTGAAAATAGAAATAAAAATAGAAATTTTTTGAAATAGAAAAGGAGTTTTTGGTTCATTCCTCTAGTGGTAGACGGCAGTAAGTGACTGCTCACCGTTCAATACCATGCATTCAAGTAGAAGAAATCGCCATTTTTAATTGTGCTATCGTTCGTTTTGGAAGACTTTACATATGCCGAAAAAGCCGACATGCATGAAAATCGATTTCATTCCTTCCGTTTTCAATGTGTACAAACTTTGAATCCGGAAGACTATCTTCTGCGGTTGCCAGTGGGTTTTGCAGCAACATGTGTTGCAGCCAGATTTTACTGCTCATATTCTATTTACAGATGAGTCAGTATTTACACGCGGGGGTGTATATTAATGCGCACATTTTCCATCTTTGGTCAACCAATAATCCACATGCAACGCGGCCACAAGCTTATCAACAACGATTTTCTTTGAATTTGTGGGCGGGTATTGTTAATCATTATTTGATTGGCCCATAACTACTACCAAAGAGGCTGGATGGTCGCTGTTACCTTATTTTTTTGCAACAGGTTTTACCAGTACTGCTTCAAAATGTTCCGATCGCCATTCGTAACCGGATGTGGTTTCAACATGATGGAGCGCCCGCGCACTTCGCCACTGATGTGTGCAGTTAGCTGAATGCGACGTTTGGGACGCGATGGATTGGGCGTGGTGGACCAGTTCCTTGGCTACCGCGATCTCCCGATTTATCGAGACTTGATTTCTTTTTATGGGGACATCTGAAGAGTCTTCTTTATGAGACTCCAGTTGACTCAGACGAAAATCTAGTAGCTCGTATATCCGAAGCTGCTGCACGTGTGCGGGAAATGCCTGACATCTTTAGAAGTGTGCGCATCCACCGACGCTGCCAAGCATGTATCACAGTTGGTGGGCGCAATTTTGAACAATTATTTTAATATTATTCTACGCATTATTAGGTGCGTTCGTAATTATATAAATACGTAGCACCTATAGTCGTCGTTCAGTCCGTCCGTCCGTCCGTCTGTCCGTCCGTCCGTCTGTCCGTCCGTCTGTCCGTCCGTCTGTCCGCATGTAACAGAGCAAAAACTACCCAACCGAATGGTCTGAAATTTCAAATATATGATTGTTGCAAAATTTTGTCGAGCCATTTCAAATTTTATGAAAATCGGATGTATAGTTTAATTACAGGGACAATCAAAAGTTTTTCTTTACATTACGGCCAATGGGAAAAATTATTGCAAGTGCATTTTAATGATATTACAGCCTTCCGAATGGTCTGAAATTTTAAAGATATAATTGTTGCAAAGTTTTGTTGAGCTATTTCAAATTTTAGGAAAATCGGATGTATAGTTTAATTACAGGGACAGTCAAAAGTGTTCCGTTACATTACGGGGAATGGGAAAAAATTATTGGAAGTGCATTTTAATGATGTATCAGACTATGCGCTTTATGAAGTGCAAAAAAGTATACATTCAGTACAATATGGGGTGCAAAAAATAATTATAAAACTAGTTATAGTGCGAACGCACCTCATTTGCCACGTTTGACGAGCAATTTCCAACTTGTTATTTACTTGTAAACTACGTTGCTAATAAACATTTTATCATTTTTATTAATGTATTTCTTTTTAAAACGTATTAAATGTATTAAAGTTTGCCAGTTTTTCGCTTTTTTTTAATTCAAAAATTTCGATTTCATACCAAAAATCTTCAAAGAAGAATTTTATTGTTATGTAATTATGAAATGTCAAGAAACGGATAGCATAAAAATTTTCTGGTATGAATGAGAAATTTTGAAAATTAAAAAAGGGGCCTAATTGTCCCCTGGTGCTTTTACCTTAATGCGTCACTTGGTCCCATACATTTCTATACAATAAATGATTGTTACTGTGTGCTCTACCTACCTTTAAAGTTTGTACCATGAGTTTAGAAACACCCTGTATAAGCCGAATAATTATTACTTGAACAAGAAAAATCATTGCATTGAGCATTTCTTACATCTATGTCGTTGTACTTTAGCTTCCTTTAACAAAATATCTTATTTAACCCCTTGCGCTCTGGCGCTGTTAGCGGACGTATGTCACTAGCCACAAGTGCTGCCGCCTCTGGCATTTTTTTATTTTTTTATTTTTATTTTATTTTTTTTTTAGAAATTTTGAATTCACACAGCAAAAATTTCATTGGTAATTTTTTGTTAGTTTATTTAAAGAAAACCAATCATCTTGTAAAGAAAAAATAAGATTTAAAACTTTCTGGTGTGAATTCGGAATGTCTAATCAAAAACTGAACATGTATCATGACGTATGCTACGTACGTCGTTGTAGGAAATGACCAAAATAGAATGATGTACCCCTCGTATGTCATAGTGCGTAAGAGGTTAATCTATTTTTTTAATAATATTTACAGCCGTGTATTTTATTTTAAATTTTGCAGTTTATTAATCTTTTCCGATTGAGATTCTTTCCAGTTTTAGTGAAATGTTTTAGTTTAAAGTTTTAGTGAAATCCAGTTTTAGTGAGTTCCACAAATCGATGAAAATTAATGAAACTTGATATATCAAAATGTACAGTATGAGTAGTGTTGACAGGAGACCCGCGTAAAACAAGGCTCCTAATTTTGGCACACCACTAATTTCTTACAGTTTATTTCGCCATCTTTAGTCGTAGATAATTCTGCCATTATATAAGGTGAATAAAATTTGTTTAAAATACTGGTATCCAAAGCATTTTGAGCCCCAATTTACGCGGGACTCCTGATAACGCCAAATCAGTAACTTTCAGTTGTACCTTTTGGTATTGTTCTACTCATTAGAATATCAATAAGGATTTTATAAATATAGTTCATATTGGATGCAAAGATCATAACTAAATTTAAATTTCGAAACTTTTACAAATCAAATATTTTGGCATTAATCAGTTTTATCCCTTTCGAGAGTGGTTGATTCAATAGGTGACCACTTAATTTTAATTCCCATTTACCAAAGTTGCACTTGACGTTTTGATATATATATATTTTATATAATGTGCTTAAAGAAAAACATTTATTTCTTCCTAATCAGTTTTGTGTGATGATGGGCAGAACGAATGATTTTAATATTCGAATGAATCATTCGGGTTTTCGCAAAAGAATATCCTGCTTGTCTTTTTTTTTTATTCGATATTTTACGAGGAATTTTAAATAGAAAAAGAAGTTTCTTATATTAATTGGAATAAATTTAACATATAACTACATTAATATTATTAGGTATCTATACATATTTACTTCATGTTTGAAATGTAAGAACGGTGACCCAGTTACCCCATAAAATTTTCAAGAATGGGGTAACTGGGAGATGTATCCTGGGTAACTGGACCATGTTGGATCCAGTTAACTTAATAGTTATAAATAATTTTTTTGAGTTTCTCTTACAACGGGAAGTAAATTTCTCCATTGTTTTTTGCTCCCAATAAAGAAAATTATAGAATTCATTATTAAAATTACGTAATAAATTTTAATAAAGCATAATGAGAGGTATAAATCCAAACTTCTTGACCCCTTGAGAGGTGGCGATGCCGTTATGGCATCGCATAATTTTAATTCCTAATTGCCACATTGGCACCGGAATTTTATAATGAAAATTTCACCTTTATTAAGTACGCGAAAATCATCTTTCACTTGTTTTCAAATAGATTCTCTTCTAAATACTGGTGTCATTAAATTATTGCAACATTTTACGAATGCAAGTACCTTGCCCCTGAAAGCGAGATAGCCAAACCTTGAAATTGTACGATACAGATGAAGTACTTAAGTACTTACGTAGCCGTTTGTTCGTAGATTTACCTTGCTATTTTTTCCCTTAAAATACTCATGTGACTTTTATATTTATTACCTATACTACAGTACATAAGTACTTACTTAATTTTTATGTTTTTGGTATAAATCAATCTAATATTTTCACTTTTAGTGCTTTTTTCAGACACATTGACAGCAAAGGTTTCCCTTACAATGCTCTTTATTGACATATAATTTACGTGTTCTGCCTGGTTTAATTTTTTTTAAGTTGTTTACACTTTTTGAAACAGGACTTGATATCCCATATGAAAAAAAAAAATAAACGCGTGTGTATCACAGACCCTCCTGGTCCACTTACCCCATTTTTATGGGGTAACTGGACCCATACGGAAAGAAATATGAAATATGCATATTTTTAAATATTAAAATGTAATTTTGATCATTTCTGTCTGATAGAGGGAACCTAACATTTACAGAAGTTCAGACTTTAATTCAAATGAACATTAGCTTTTTGAAGCTGAATTGTCAGAAGCTACAGAGCCACATTGTAAAATCATGGCCCAGTTGCCCAAACTAACCTTATATGTAATATTTGTCTTTAATTTAGATCATTTTTTTGGTATTCCGCAAGTAAAGGCAGCTGTTTAATAAAAGAGGCGCCAACCAAAACTAATTTGTGTAAGGATGCCGTCTCGAAAGGGTTAAGAACCTCATAATAATAATATATATATATATATTTCAAAATTTCAGAAAATAATTGATTAAAAAGATTACGAAGGCTGATAACTAAATTTTGCTTCTTTTCTTAGCTTCTTTTTCTTTTCGCTAGTTTTGTGGCCGGCGCTGCTGCATCTGGCAGATTTTGTATTTAGAAATATTGAATTTACACCAGAAAATTTTCAATAACAATTTCCTTTTAATTTATTTTTGGTTTACTTATCTTCTTATAAAGTAAAATAACGATTAAAACTTATTTGAAAAATTCGGAATGCCTAAATAAAAAATCAGCCAAATCCGGCAACAATGTTTGTGGCAGTGATTCATTTCAAAATTTACTTAAAAAATTACCTTGATCTGGGAATGTCTAAGATAGCTTACGTTTCTAAAATATTTCAAAAGTTCGATTTTTCGAGGAACTTATATATGAAAGAGAAACATTCCCTGTCCATTATAAAACAAACCACATAAAACAATTTCTATAAATACTCTAGATATGTCTAATAATATATCAGGTGATCTTTGTGTACGAAATGCATTTAAATTATTAAAAAAGTACATACAACAATCAATTAAAAAAAAGTAAAAATTATTTTGTATAATTTGTCCCATTATAGTTACTATAGGATCCAATTCGAACCTGCCAGTTTGGAGAAATTAAGGGAAAATCATTTTTTAAATACTACTATACTATTTTAATTACCCATTAATAACAATAAAAATCATTTTTGCTTGAAACATATCAATTTTGCATTCAAATTGAGTTTTGAAATTTATTTAATGGTATTCCAAGGTTTATACGCTTTAAGGACTTTCAAGCACTTTTTATCAGAATTTCTTTTAAGTAATATTTGCCTTATTTAATGAAAAAAAATTCCATCTTCAGTAGCGACCAGTACTTTACGAGATATCTGGTACTAAGACACATAAAATCCTATGAATCTCTTGATGCGTACGAACCCTGTATTCATTCCTGTGGGTTTATTGCCGAAGAAATCGAGAAAGATTTCGTTACTTACAGTGGTCATTTTTAATTCTGATCATTTCAGTAGTTTAAGTGCGTAATTCGATTACGTGACTGTTAAATTTATGTTTTATGTATTTAATTCTATTATTATTTTTAATAATTAAGTTTTAACTTCGTTATGAAATATCACACGGAAACAAATGCTGAAATATTTAAATTAACTTAAGTGCAAAGATATTTTCTTTCTTTTTCTTCAAAAAGAGAAATCTTTCATAATCGTCTGCATCCAATAAAGGTAGGTTTTTAAAAAATCTGTTAAAAATTTTAAATTTCTGAATAAAATTAGACTAGATTTTGTAACACACTACCACCCTTGAATGGTATAAGAGATTAAAAAAGATATATCTATTTTGAATCACTTGGTATAACTAAAAGTAGTCGGACACTTCCTATCCTATTTTGGATATTTTTTTCCAATTTCTCAAGCAATGTTTCATGGAATATTTCTAGTCAGAGTACACATGCTTCAAGTTATCAATGATAATTCAGGTTCTAGGAGAAATAATTTTTATCAATGATCAATCACTTGCATGTCTAAGGTTTTGATATTCTTTCGTAACAATAGTGCTCATATTCACAAAGATATAAACATTCCGTGAAAACTGAAATTTGTTTCATTTGTTTTTCTTCTAAAAATCGGAGTTTTTAATTCAAATTTTACGAAACACATAAAAATTTAAAAAACGTACGCTGTGATACCATTGGTAAGCTTTTTTTAGACCAGTATTTTTAAACAAAATTTTCCGTGCTAGGAATTTACAATATTTGCAATAAAAATTACTACCGGACTCGCCTTTGCTAAATTTGTAAAAAACAAATCTAAAAAATACTATTTTCCTTAGAAAAAAGTGACATTCAAGAAACAAACCGAATTGGAACATGCGTGTAAGAGAATCGTTAAACATACAATTTATATAGATTTACACATACGCAAGTAAAATAAAATATCCAATAATTTTATTCAACGTTTCCCTTATTGTAAAGTTAAATAATGGCACTCACTTAAACTTATGAAAATTGGTTTAAGATTTAAGCTACTAAATCTTAAGTGATTCTTGGGGAAATAATTTAATGTTCTTAAAAGATAAGTTGATCTCGTTTATTTTAAAACACTCGGCTTGTTTTATCTACAAAGTGCGTAACACGCTTTAACAAACTGAAAACCGAAAAATGTTTTTGACAGCACATTATTTAATGAACGTTACTTATGAAGAATTTTCCACTATACAAATATGCATTATATTACGCCTTTGTGTTTAAAATATACTTTGTTTGCAAACAACGTGGGATACAGTAGATGTTTCTTTTCATTGAGCTCATTTATTTTTGGATGTATTTAGCAAAATTATTAAAACTTCTTCGTTATTTATTAAGCATTTTACATAGCTAGAGGTATACGGCTTTACAGTAAAAAAGTTCCCGTTCCATATATACTCGTGTAGACGTTCACCCTAAAATTGTAAGGAAATAACATGAGAATTTGTTTCAACACATAAATTCCCATGCAAATACATTCTTTTTATTTAATCTCAGAAGTATAATGTAAATTCCACGATTAAATAAAGCGAAAAAACGTATAGAGAAATCGGAATGGCCTTTTTTTTTTTTTTTTTTTTTTTTTTTTTTTTTCTATTTATGCATTTATGGAAACTTTACTTGTTAGTTGTTCCTCTACCGATGATATTAGTTTACATGCGGCCAAACAAATCGACGGAGACATTGAGACGTTGTGGATATTAGTGGTGAACTGGAAAAAGTTTAAGTTTTTTCTTGTTTACATATAATAAGAAATATACTAAAAATCTGTGTAGTCTTTTACAACAGTCTAAATCCTCCGTAATGCGAAAATATTGGCTTTAAAAAACAGCGTTAAAGACACGTGAAACTAAATCAACTTCCATTTTTAAATGATAGAAAAGCAAGAGTTTTGATAACAATACTTCATATCTTATAAAACAGTTTTAACTTTTTTACTCACGACTATTATTTTTTGCCACTATTTCTAAAAAAATAATCTTTATTATAAATGTCTACTAGTTTCAAAATTTTACCTGGAAATAGATCATAAAAATTCTTATACGAAAATAGAGTTAGATAAAAATTTACAAAACTGTAGCCTGTGTCAGTCTTGTATCAAACGGTGTAAGTAAATGGTATTCCACAGCAGGGATTCCCGAGTAACGATCCATTAGTAGATCGGTTAAAATATATAATTAATTTTATCTACTGACATGACATATTAAAAACAATATGCTATATATTTAAAGTAAAATATTGTGTATAAGATGTAGATAAATATATTTGTGAAAAAACACTGTTTATTAAACTTTATGGTTAAAACGGATTAAAGCTAAAATATAAAAAGTTTCAGTCCCGGCAGACTCTATTATGCAAAACAATGCCATAATCTGTATTGAATTTTAAACTATATTTTTAATGCATTCATGAAAAGAATTTTTCATTTTCCTTAACATTTTTCTTATATCGCAGTAGTGTCATTGTTATTCAACCAATTTTTGCATTCATGAGTTTGTAATTTTTCATAGATAACGTGGTACAGATAACAAATCTACAAGTAATCTAGCGTACTATCCTTATTTTAGTCATAGCAACACCACCCAGGCTCATTGAATATGAAATGAATGACAAGATTATACAGGTAGGGCCTGATTGCCAACGGGGCACTCTTACACCAAAAATTTTAAAAGAAAAGTTCGCCTTATCTAAACGCCGTATTTAAATAAAATTTCTGCCATGAATGAGGCAAAATTTTCTATTTCTTTTTACTTGTGGGAATGTGCCCCATTGGTAATCAGGCGCTGTATAAAGGGTGTCCTCACTCAACAGTGTCCCATGGCTAACTCCTAAACCGTTAGTCATACACAATACAAATACAGTTCGAATTACAAAAATGCTTTAAATGAGATAAAGAAGTATATTAAGAGCTGTTTGTGTCAATAAAAACATTTCGTAAAAATTACGAAATTTATTTTTTTATACGGCTCTTGCCTTTTAAGTTATATGTACTAAAAATATCCCACTGCACTCTGAAGAGTGACAAAAAAAATTCCGTTCTACTACTATTAAACCGCTGCGAATATTAATAACTGTTTAATGTAAAAGCATTTTTTTTATCAGCAAAATAGGAGTCCTTCACGAATTTACTCGAAACATAAATAAAGTTTAGATGAAAAAAATAATGGTTGAGAGTAAAATTAACATTACTATATAAATTTGAAATCTATTTTCGTTCTGACATATTAAAGAAAAATATACAACTTGTGCTAAAAATATGAGTGAATAAATAACCGGTTTTTTTTCAAAATGAAAACATGTAACGGAACAGTTTTTTTCTCCTTTCAAAATAAAATATATGTTAAAATAGGATTATTTTAACCAATCTGAAACTTAATAAAAAAAACCACACTATCGTAATACTTTACGATGCATCTATTTTCAGTTAAAGTGCAGATACACGCAAAATAAATTCTTCTAATACTTTAACCCCTTGAGGTGCGATGGGATATATTTTATCCCACCTACGATTAATGACGTTTTGTACCAGGAAACTTTTATTAAATTTTACTTTTCTAACTTTGTGAAAAAAAGTCGTACAATTGTTTTTCCTTATTTTGCAATAAATCTTTTTGCAAATTACGGTGTGGATTCGACATTACAAAAACACAATTAATCGCACCTCAAAGGGTTAAGAACTTTGTGTACGATCGCTCATCTATGTCCAGATGCGGAAAATTGGGGTAAGTCAAGCATTCAAAGTTTCCTAATTTGGGCAATTTATAGTGTTACATGAATGGAACTCTTTTTTGTCTTACTTGTTAGTGTTATAGAAATTTTTACTAAATATATCTTATAGGACTAGGGGAGAGTATAAAAATGTAATTTCGTATCTTTTTAACAAATGTTTTTATTAATCTATGTAGCTTTTAAAATACATCTTTATCTCATTTCAAACATTTTTGTAATTGGAACTATCGGTCTATGACTAAAAGTTTAGGAATATCCGTTGTGAAATTACACTTTTGAGAGTAGACACCCTGTATTTGTGACTCCCACTCAGGTAAATATGACCCCACTTATGATTCATATCAGGCTGAAGTAGAGAGAACGATTTTACTATGGCAAAACCCATCGCTGTTGCGCCAGTTAAATGACAGTTTCCTTATCTGAATCATCTAATATACCAAAATCATCAACGTTAAAACTGGTTGCAAAAATGTGGCATTGCTACCAGACTGTTATATTTTACAGTTCTCGAGTGTTTTCTTTTTTGCCAAAGATTGTCGTTTCCTTGATGTAGATTAGACATCATATACATTATATTAGGTGAATTGCGTCGATTGTGAACAGCTGATCTAAGCAGGACCTGATTAACGCCTCGCAAGCTTTCATCAGTGAAAAAGAAGAATATTTTTCCTTTATTTATAACATACATTATATATAAATAAGACGTTTTAAACTGGTGGAAGTTAACCCCCAGTGGTAATCATGCTTTTTTTCTAAGAGTTATAGTCTTTGGTAGATAAAATCCTCGTTTTAGAATGAATAATGGGTATATACTTTTTAAAATTTTTAAATGAATTCTTGATAGTTTATTTTAACTTATATATACGTTCTATGGAAAAAAAAGTATTAAGTATACATATATGCGACTTTTATTGGCAATCTTAAGTTACTTATATTAGTGATGGATATAATGATTAATTTTACTACTCGAATAAATCATTCGAACATGTACAAAAGCATAACATTTTGTTTGTTTGTTTTTATTTCATCTTCCACCAGAAATCTTTAGAATCTTTAATAAGAATTAAGTTAAGACACCTTTATAATGTAAAAATTCTATTTATTTCAAAATTTCTGAAAAAAATGATTAAAAAAATTGCAAAGGTTGGAGAGTATGTTTTTATACTTACCCAAATGATTCATTCGATACTAACATCCTTCATTCTGCTCATCACTAACTTATATCCATCCTTCTAACGTTTAACAATCTTTTACAAAATATTCCAGTTGGCCCCAAAAATAGTATAAAAACATTCAGATATTTAATAATAAGAATTTGTAAGAGGGCTAATCTTTCGCTGTGACAACAAACATTCAAGAAAGCAAACTCTGCGAGCCAGGGTTTGCATTTTGGACTCCATTTGAAATGGAAATTCGTTTTTTCTTCCTAAACGTTTTGCACTCGAGGGCTCCGCTGCGGAGACCTATTCTTTCTTTGCAACATTTGTTTTTGGCACCAGTAATAAAGGAAAATAAAATGTACCTTATTTAATCACAGCATTTTTGAAATTGGGTACTTGAACGAGACTTCTTTTAAAAAAGTGGTGCCGATTGAATAAAATTTGTTTAAGAGACGCCGAGCGCAAAGGGTTAATTTATTAAAAGACATTTTGCGATTATATAAAGTAAAGGTCCTTCTTTCAAAGTTTCCGGTAAGAATTTAAATTTTCAAAATAAAAATGGAGGCCAAACTGTCAACCCCCGCGAGTTTGAAAAATACGAAAAAAAATGATCGGTAATAAATTTATGGTCCGAGACGTATATTTTACTCTTATCCTGAAAGTTTTTAAGATAAGATAACAGTTTAATATTTATAATAGTATATAGAATTCCACTAGAATTTACGAACAAACACATTTAAAAATAAATAAATGATTTCCTGCACTTACATTATAAAAGCAAAATATCCTAACAAAAAATTGTATTCAGATGTCCCAGTTCAGGTGTGGGGGTTAAGATTATGTGATATAAATTATATTCAAACGCACTTCAAAGGATTTACTTTGTCAATAGGTAATTCGTAAATGAAGCCGATCGCTTTACTACATTTTAACCCTCTGAAGACGACCACTTCAAGTATATGTTTTGCATAAAGGGTTCAGAATCCTGGATTATTTGCACCAGTTATGTTTTATTTTAAATTTTGCCGATTAAATTAGGAAAATTTTTCTGTTTCGGAAAACCGGTGATATAATAACAAATAATTTGTAAAAGACGCTCTTCTCGTAGGGTTTAAACACACTCATTTTAAAGCTGTATTTTTATTTTGTTTCTATGTAGCATAATTTATTAACACAAGATAAGCGGGAATTTCACACAAGTTTTATAAAAATATTTTACACCAGAATTTTTATTCGAATCTGTTAAACTTATTTATTTAACCTTTTTTTCTCTACATTTTTAAACTTATTTGAAAAAAAAAATCTGTTTCGAACGGAAATTAAGGCTTCCAGTTTGTATCTCTTTTTTTTTATTTAGAAATTTCAAATTCCCACCATTATATACATATAGAAATCTTTTATTTTTTAATGGGAGAGATTTTATTATTTTTTGTTCTGTAGTTATTTTTATTTTGTAATTCCCCGTGTGAATTGGTCTTTTGTGATAAAGAAAACGTCAAACTGGAAACATTGACGGAAATGTATTCATTTGGTAGGGGTCAAACTGACCCCTCACTATCCTTCTAGTATTACGAAATTTCAGAAAAAAACGTGTTTATTATGTCACGACCAAACTGACCGCCATAGTCGCTCTGATCTGAATGGTATTGTTTCAATTGTAAAAATGAACCCAGCATCGGTGAATATTAATTAAAATTGTAAATTTTATGTTAATTGTGTTTTTTAATTGCTGACAACTGCTATAACGAATAATGTTTAAATTTTCCCATCATTTTTCTCTATGAGCTGCTTTTGTCAGAATCATGTTAAGGCGGCATTCAAAATTTTTAACCCTCCCCCATTTCTACTCCCTTGGGCCGTGTTTGCTCATTTGCAATCCCCGCCGAGATATTAGCCATCTCAATATGTTTCTCGAGTTTGAAGACAATCCGAGCATAATTGCGACTTTCATCGTGCGGGCAAAATTTAGTACATACATATATATATATATATATATATATATATATATATATATATATATATATATAAACGTTTCAGGTGTGGGTGGTTTTGGGTTCCTGAGGTCATAATGAAATGTTATGAAGGAATTTTTCAAAAGCCGCACCATGATAACGACTGCAATAGATAACCTGCAAAAATCGGAAATTTGGCAGTTATACCATGTAATTTTGAATTTCAAAAATTATAATTTCTTCTTACATTAATTCCTCCTCTTTTAATACTAGAAAACGCTGAAAATTTACAAATTTTATTACATAACGCAGCAAGTCTTAGTTGTAAAAAAGTGTTTGCTTTTGTTGTATTTATTAGAACATAGAAAATATTTTTTCTAAGTATAACTTACAGTTAAAATTTAAATGTATCACTAACTTTCGGTTAAACATTTTTTATTCTGTTGTATTTATTAGAACAAGAAGAAGGTTTTTCTAAATATAATTCTTAATATATGATATAAAAATTATTCCGTACAAAAATTAAAGTATAGACCATATAAAAATCATGCTTCCGAAACTTTCACAAAAATCAAGTATTCTTATATTATTATCTTTTCACCATTTGAAGTGCGGTGGTTTCAGGGAATGACCATTTCCTTTTAATCATTAACAAACTTTAAATAAAATTTTGAAGAATCTTAAATGTTGAAAAGTATGGATTTTCAAGGAATATATATAGAAGACTAGGAAGGGTTGACAATAGGGGAGGCTTGGCCCACCCATCAGTTTTCATATTTAAAATAATTTCAGAATTGTATCAATAAGTGTCAACGAAAGCTACTGGAAAGCTCAAACAACATGTTTTGTTTCATACAGATAATCAAAATAGGTGTGGAAAAAATCAAAAGTGAGGCATTTTCAACCTAAAAGATGTGTTTTCTAGAAATACTTTGTAAGCTTTTACCACATAAAATATATCATACAAATTTACATAATGAAGAAATATCTAGCTTTCATTCCATGCATAAAGACTGTACAGTAAGTTAGGCTTAACATAACAATGTACTATTATTTAGAAGATGGCTATGTGGGCAGACTTGACCCATTGAATGTGAGGTAGGGTTAACCAGATGCTCAAGGATTCTTTAATTAAGTGGTTTTGGAATTTTTTTATTATACACTGTGCATAATGACAGGTTAATGATGATATATAAAAAAGCATGCAAATTTATTCTGTAAAGCTACAGTAAAATGAGGTGATGGAAAAGAAAATGTTTAAAACTGATTAAAGAAAGATGTGAAAAATTGCTATAGTATCCACTGCAAGAAAAAATGTAATAAAATATAGATGGGAAATTTCATAGGAAGTTTTTTCCATTTAAATATTACTTACAATAGCTAAATAGAAACAGTGGGAAATACTAGGAAGGACTAGAAATTGTGAAAGAGCAGTCAGCACCCTTTCAGGGGCAGCGGTATGTTTATGAAACCACTTAATTTGAATTTCCAAACGACACAAGGGCACCACTTTATGAAACCTATTAGTTTGAATTCTCAAACGCCACAATGGTACCAGGATTTTACTAAAATCATTTACATTTAATATGTATGTGAAATATAGCCTTTTTCTTATTTCCAAATGGACTTGTACGTAAATTCCGGTGCCATTCATTTATTTCAACATTTTAGTACTAAAAGTACTTTGCCCCTGAATCCTTTCAGGGGCGCCGTTTGCAGTCTGCAACAAGTTAATTTTAATTCCCAATCTGCCAAATGGCACCAGTGATTTTTTAGTAGAATTTCGATCTCATAATATACCTAAAGAAAAGCTTTTGGTTATTTTGAAATAAATTTGTTCCTAAATTAGGTGTGAATTAATTATTTCAACATTTTTGGAACAGAAATGCCTTGCCCCTGAAAGGTTTAAAGGGTTAAAGAATGTTAATGATAAGTTAAGGTCTCACGCGGCTGCAAAATTAAATAGCATTAATTGAAAAATTTTAGGAAGGCATGGAGACAAATTTCATCAGGATAAATACAGTGAAACTAAGCGAAACTATGTGACAACTAGAGTTGCCAGGTCGAGTGGCACAAAAAATAGGACAAGGAGAAAAAAAATAGCGGCACTGTGGCTCCCAAATCCGGATATAATAATACATGAAACCCTATGAAAACATAACCTTTCTCTTACGGAATACTGTGTTAAATGTTAAAATTTCATTTTCCCTTGTGTCCAATTATACCTGCTCAGACAAAATCCTCTTTAAAACAAAATTTTTCTCCTCTGACTTGTGACTGCGTCTAAACATGTTTGTTTAAGCATTATATTTTCAAAAATATTTTTTTAAATAATTAAAGCATGTAGCATTAAGTTATTTTTCTTTTTTGGAAACTGATTTTATTTATCTTCACAAATATTTTAATATAAAACAAAGTGGGTCAAGCTTCTCATATAGTGGTTCTACCCTCCCAAATGTGGGGAGCCTTGACCCATTATTTTCTCATGATTAAAATCAATCATTTTTCAAATTTCTTGCATATTGCACTTATGTAGCAATTGTATTTTGATAGCTTATTGCATAACAAAAAAAAAAGATACATAAAACTTTATTATATATTTAATACTTAAAAATTAAAAAACGTTTTGTAAAAAGTGGGTCCACCCTCCCTAGCCTTCCCTATATAGAAGAAAAGCATTCTCTGCTTCCCCTCACCCAATATTTTAAAACTAATCGCTTAAAACAACGCTTATAATTATGCCAGCTATTATGAATAGTAATTTACAGGGAACGAACTAAAAAAATTCTTAAAAGAATGGAAATTTTAAAGTCGTGCATTGAAAAAAAAATATATATATATACAGGGTGTCCCAGTTAAGATGTTACAAACTTCGATGGGTGGTAGTGTACAGCTAGACGACTCGGAATCACATAGGAATGCCAGTTCGGAAACGCCTTCCTGACCCAATAAGGGCATTGACAGTGTTGCCGGTGGGTTATATTTTAAATTCCAATTTCTTGATTGGCACCACTTTTTGTAATGGAAAATTTCCCTTCGTCTTCAACGTAATTAATATATCATTAAACAAGGGGAATTTTATCATTTCAAAATAGTGGTGCAAATCAAGAAATCGGAACTATAAAAGGTAGCCCACTGCAACTCTTCCAAAGCCAAAGGCCATATTTGTGTATTCAGCCTTTTCGATTCCCTGTGTTGCGATTGGGCTACTTTTTTTAAAATTAAGATTTCTTGATTGTCACCAGTTTTTTGAAATAGTAAAAATCGCATTATTCAATGACATATTAATTAAGGCGAAGAGAAAGGGGATTGTACCATTTGAGAAAAGTGGTGCCAATCAAGAAATCTAATTTTTAAAAAAGGCGCCCACTGGCAATACTGTCAATTGTCATACCCTTACTGGTTTAGGAAGACGTTTCCGACCTGGCATTCCTGTGTGATTCCGAGTCGCCTATGTGTACCCTACTTCCTCTCGAAGTTTGTAACATCTTAGCTTGGACACACTGTATATATATATATATATATATTTCCGAATCATTGATTATTTTTAAATGCAATTTTGACGAATTATTACACGAGACCTATATCTTAAGGCTGAACAAAAACACGCGTATAGTTTATCAAAATTGGCATTTCCAAATCAAGCTTTGCATATTGTTCTTTGGAGTTTATCTATGCGTAACTGTTTTTGCAGGTGAAAAATGAACATAATTAAGTTTAGTTTTAATGTATGGATATAATATGTAATATTTCAAATGAAAATCAAATCTCAAAGTAATTGCTTAAAAGGCGCGAAAGCCAACCTAGTGAAAAAGATTCCCTGCCGGGACTCGAACCCGGGCCATCAGTATAGCGCACTGACGTTCTACCGTCTAAACCACATGGAACGATAACCAGGCTGGAACTTCTCACTATTACAGGTTGGCAAGGCTACAAACGCTGTAAATTTCCAAAATATTAATATAATATGTTATGTCTAAAAATATCATGTGAATACATCCTATAGTTCGAGCGATATCTAGCGCGCAATTCTGAAAAACATAATTTTGAGATAAATAAGTCCAAATAATGTTTTATTCATTACTGAGATATTCAATGTTCTAGTATACTTAAGTCAATAATAAACATGTACTCTAAAAAACAAATTATTTAAAAATATTAAGAAATTCCTAAGATATCTTTAAAGAATTCTTGACTAGTGATTTTCTTTAAGCTTAGAAATGATCCACAATCAATATATCAATGTAACAATATATGGATTTTTTATAAACATTAAGTCTTAGCGGACGCTAACTTTTTATACATGATTCCATTTTATATTTTATTCGCACCACCATATTTAGAAAATAAATTTTATAGTATATTTCTCTTGCATGTGTTGTCAAAAGTATAAATAAAAGTGTTTCTCGTAAAAAAAAATGCTACAACCAGAATAAAATTCGCGTAAGAGACGCTTGTCCTGATGTCACGTAGGAAGTGACATAGGACGGATTACATTTATTTATTTTACAATTTATTGTCAAATATATAATACTAATCAAAGGAAAAGGTAGTTAACTACCTTATGTTAATTAAGTAGGTACTATATTTTATACAATGCTAAATTAGAAAAAATATAAAGCTTTCCATAACGGAATTGTGGAAAGTTTTGCATCTAACTAAAACGATGGGGGTAAAGCCCCGTATCTGAAACGTCTGCTTACTTTTACTCCATTCTGCAGTATTTTGTTTTACCCTTTATCTATTGCACTATGATCTAATGCATTTTTTTTCATGTAATTTTTTTTAGTAACTACAATGAAAATTGAAGGATAAACATAAAAAAAAATACTCACCAGTGAGAAATTTAACTCCTTATAGGTAACTAATTAAAGTGGTACTTTAAAGTACCGTCAGCACGCTATGACTAAATTATCGTAACAGAAAATCCACAAGGTATTTCAAACGGCACCAGAATTGGGTTAAAATATTTTCGATTTAAAAAGTATGTTGAATATAGCCTATTTCTGGTTTACAAATATTTTTTTTCGCAAATTTTGCTGCCAATCATTTATTTCAACGTGCTTTGCCCCGAAAGGGTTAAAAAAACTTTTTTTTTTAGGTTTCCATCTTGTTAGCAGTCTATTAGTTATGCGACGTCTATATGACAGGGACAACATGTGCTCTCGCATCTTCACATATGCAATATATGAATTTTCATATGACACTTCTAGCATAGCAAAAAAGAGACGGTGACACAACTTTTTCGATTTCTTATAAAAAATAATAATAAAACAGAAAAGAAATCCTAGGAAAATTATTACTACTCTACATTTTAGTAATATCATTTTAAAACAGATGAAAACGATAGATAACTACACAGAGGAAAATTAAACAAGAAGCTTTTCTCCAATACCCAGTGTACTGACGGTACTAAGTACCATCGAGTAATTCAACTGAAATCAAATACATACAACGTTCCTCTAAAATAGCTAGTCAAATTGTATTCTAAGATCATAATGAACACATAATAAAATCCAACACTTATATTATATCCTTTATTACCAAAATTGTATTCTAAATGAGCAAATTTTGTGTAACATAAATAAATATTCAATACATGAACTGCTTGTGAACAGTTAAAAAATGCATAAATGGATAACAAAGGGTTAAAATTAAAATAAAGGTGTATCTGCCAAATTCATTATTGTATCACGTTAAAAAGAAGTGTGCATAACTCTACGCTAAAATGTAGCAGTTATGCCAAGCCAAACACGTTCCAAGTAAAGGGCTGGAAAAGAGAAAAAAACGAATATCAAAATACCAAGCGTTATACTTTATGATATATGAGTGTATGTATCCGTCACAAGACACCTGTGAGACTATAACTCACTAATTAAAAAAAATTAAATATGAGAAATTGCCAAAGATTTAGTTTAATGACCATATGTGAATAGCCTTTTTTTTTTTTTTTTTTAAAATAATGTGTACATAACAGCTCACATTATGCCTTTGAATAAATTTTATAAAAACAACATTTTCAACGATATCAAATATCATGTCAGTTATAATAAAATACCTTATGTTATAAATAAAATAGCAACGAGTCACCAGCCGCGCGTAAACAAGCAAAATTAACAAATGTGTAAAAAAATACTAGCTAGAAAGTAACTCATGCATGTAAATTTAAGATGCATGTGCAAATATTGTATTGAATTACATTATGTAAAAAAAATCAGTAACAATCCTAAAATTAAAAAAAAAATGGCAAGGCAACAAAAATACGCAAACTTTAAAATAGTGTAAAAAGTATGTATTTGTGAAAATGTACACTAATGTTGAGAAAGTATGTAAAAAAATGTACAAGTACACAGATTCATGACCATGTTTAACCAAGGTGAGTGTCTTAAAATTATTACAAAACAAGACCATATGAAGTGCAAATGTAAATATGTGTATGTATGTAGTACCAGGTTAAACCTGAAATCATAATAAATGTGTACATGAGATTAAAAAAATGATGCAGACAAACATCTAACTTCACTATCTACCCATAGTAAGCTAGAGTGAGAAAAAAATCATGTACGGAGTATCAAATAGTATGAGAGATACATCATTATGCATTTAAAAAAAAAGAGAGAGAGCGCACGCCTTGTAAATTAATGTCAGGTATTAAACATTTGTATCATGTAAGTAATATACTTCACTTTTGAGAAAGTGGACGGCCGATCCACTTAGCCAAAACTGAAACATACACCTTTAATCATTGGGCAATTTCCGGATCATAGCGCAATGAAAAAAGCACTTACACAACACAGGAAACAATAATTAAAAATTAACCTCATGAAATATAATCACATGTAAAATGTAGTGTCTGTGTGTAAATTGTGTGTGTATGCAGTAACAAGCATACTGATATCTAACACATGCATAAAATGTTTACGACTCATATTATAAAATTTTATAAAATAGAAATAGAAATCAAGAAGAAAAAGAGACTTTTTTATGACATAATAAAAAAATTTAAGATATGATGACTCGCGCTATATTTTAAAACTAAGGAGCCTAATTTATGCTATAGAAATAAATTAATGCGACGTGAATAAATGTATAAAATCCGTGCAAACTGGAATATGAAAGATGTATATAAACAGAACAGTGTACTGTATAGATCGCAAATGGAATTTTCTCAAATTAGTAGCAACGAACTGAAAAAGATTAAATACTGAGCAAATTTAACTACCATTACTGGTTACTTCCTCTCTCTTTTTTTTTTATATGTCACTAGTGCTTATCCTTAAGTATAAAAGTTGCAAGACCTATATTTATAGTAATCTAGAGTATTAAAAGTTTCATATCTTATTGATATAAATGGCTGACAAAACATATAATGTACACATAAAAAAACATATAAAATGTTATATATATAAAAGAAATTACCTGTAGGAAGTGCTACAACAAGAAACATATTAAGCACAACAAGTAAGAAAAAAAATCAATAATAATAATAATATCAGTCCAGTATAAAATTAAGCCTTCTCATTTCTTTTTTTTTTTTACCTCTTTTTTTTATATATGTCGGATAAACATTACATTATGCTCTGTGAGAGAAATCTTTATATTACCTTATTTATTTTATTTACTTTTTTTTTTACAATATGCCCCTTTTTTATTTAACTAAGTTTTCACTTTCATTGTGAAAGCCTGCACGATTACAACAGGATTGCTGAGTTTTAAAAACTACACAAACCAACAAAATAAAAACTTTGTCTGTGATCACAATAGATAACATTTTTATATAAAATGCAATGCGACACATATCAGTTGCAGACGCATAATATCTAAAAAGGGGAAAGAAAAAAAATGCGACCGGCGCTTAGGTGAAAGAATTAAGCGAGCACAACCATATCGAAAACCCTAGGCCAACAAAGATAAGAAAAACAGCATCTCATCTCAGGATTGCGACATTGTGTGACATTGCAAGATATATATATTGAATTAAATAGGAATCGGAAATGTGAAAAGAAAAAAATATTTTGGACAATCTTTTATCGAAATTAAAAAAAAAAACTTTGAAACTGAACTGGATATGAAGTGCATCCCTAGACATACAAAATCTTACTAATAAAAATAATATACTAATAAAAATAAATGCTTAATTTTTAGTAAGAATCCATCAAAACTAATATATATAGATATATATTAAAAGAGCAATATAATCCAGTCATGAGGATTTTTTTATATTTTATTATTTATGGTAATTAGTCCTCATAACTAAATCAACATTAACTGACTTATTATACCATTTTAATACCCACTGCACAAAAAAAGTAGTTTTTTTTTTTTTTTTTTTTTTTTTTTAAACAAGCACTGTCTACTCTGTATTATTCAGTAGATAACATAAAGGTATAAATCAACACTTACCATAAGACACTAGAATGAAAAGGCAAATTTAAAAAAACGTTTTTTTTTTGTGAGTAAATAACTCTACACAAATATGTAATTTATATACTAAAGCACAATACCTTTTAATATAATCTAAAAATGATTTTGATTTTTTTTCTATATTTATCAAAGTCTAGAAAAGTAATCTCACACAATATGATCTATATTTGAAAAATGGCTCTTCAAAAGTTAACTCTTCAAACACTTAAAGCAAAATAAAACTTACCTTGAGCTAACAAGAAAATGTTATAAGTAAAGACATAATAATGTAAGAAAATAATAACTGATTTCAAAGCATATGTGTTTTTTTTTTTTTTTTTTTTTTTTTTTTTTGTGCAACAGCAGGAATACTCTTTTTTTTATGTTTAGGTATATCTGCGTATAACTTGATGTAGACATCTTCTAAATATTCACTACTTATATTATATTTGATTAGTTTCCGTTCTAAAGAAACTGCACTGGTATAAACCGTTTTTTCTTTTGTTGTTAACTGTATTTCTTTGAACAAATAAAGTCAACCAGTATTTTCTTTAAACGTTTCTTGAAATGTAAACGTAATACATGTAAATGCATGAACTATTTTTTTTATTTCACTTTCTTCATAGGGGGTTACTGGGGAAGGAGAAAAAATTCCTTTGATTTTAAAAAATGTTTTATAAGCTGTTCTGTTTCTTCTTTTTATTTTAATTGCAGCCGACACAAAACACAGTCCAAAAGATCTTACAAATTTTGATTCAGCTGCGGAATTCGTCTTAGGAGCGCACAGAAGAGAGAAAAAAAAACACAAGAGGCGATGGAGATCCGTGACTCATCCCCAAGGCGCTGACGTATCATGGGTAACTCTTTTTTTTTGCCGGTAGACCGGGTGACGATTATCGGCTAGCTGTGACGGAAGCTGACGGCATAACGATATAGAAAAACCTCGGTGAACATTGTTTTGGGGAACGCTTTGCAGAGAATCTCGAGTCATTATTTTGATCGAAAATTATTTGTTGTAGCTGTGGTTATTTCAGGCGAGAGAGGGTGTAGAAATTCACCGCAAAGAGCATAGTTCAGAATTTTGCAGGATTGTTGATGTTAGTTGATAAATTTTAACATTTTTCTGCGCATTGTGTACTCCTGTACACGACAACATCAGGATGCAGAAAAGTCAAGTCAATTGATGAGCATCGAAAGTTTCCACCAAATACTTTTAGGAAATCGATAAATTATAGTCTATTATACCTAAAAAAATTCTCCTCTCTCCAACTGGAACTCGCTTGCGCCTGAACGGCACCAATTATCTGTAGCGTAGCTTTGGGATTTCTGTACATTTGTATTGAATTATTCCGATGGCTGTAAGAGTTGATAACGATGTAAAACAATATTTACAGAACGAATTAATCCATATTGCAGATAGAGACAAGCCGAATGTTACAACTAATTCTTTATTGACCAAATCGGACAACAGGTTCGGATAGTTTTTTTGCAAGGCGAGCCCTCGGCCGGAGCCGGGCGTTGGAGAGAGAGTCTCATTACATTCTTATGCTCAGAGCATGCGAGTTCAGAAGGAAGTCTGACTCAAAATTACACTTTCTCGAACTCTCGAGTGTTGGCAAGCGTACATACACAATTTCGCCAAATACATATACTATATGGCGAGATTAAAGAGAGAGGGAGACATGAGGTCAAAGTACAATAATTGAAATTGAATGGGGAATGTAATAGAGTAATAAGAAATATTTAACGCCAACGGATTACATAGGAATTATAGCTCATAAACCGCAAAAGAACATTCGATAGGGTTTGCCAAAGTTCTATTGGGACTGAAACGCCAGCTAAAGAACGATAATAAAATAAAACAAATTGAAGACAGTGTTAATAACTGAACTGACTGATATCTCTTGTATCTGGACCAACGGATAAAAATGAAGAAGTAATTTGTCTGACTAATTTCTGCATATCATCAAAACGAATGAAAATTAGAATCCATTTGCTATGCGAAAAGAGGAATTTATTTCTTTTCTTTTAAATGCAGTGCGCTGCGGTTAAAATATTAAAGAGACTGAGAATTGAATGCTTAATTTATGAAGGGAAAAGAGCGCTAAAACAGATTGAATCCGAATGCAGACAGATAATTAAATTTAAGAATTCAAAAAAATGTAATTTTAAAGGGGGGAAAGAGAAAAGGTCTTAATATTAATATGTGAAGGTAAGCGCTTTCACAGCATCTGTTTTTGTCAAGTAGTTAAAAATAAGTTTTTTTTTTTTTTTTTTTTTTTTTTAATCGTCTATTTATATGAATGGTATTTAGAATTCCGTCAATTTTTCCTGAAATAGAATGAGTTCAAGTAAAATATATTAGAATCATCTTTTTGGTGTAAAGTACGGTGATCCGACTTCAAGGTAAAATTAAGCTATATTTTTGTAAATATGTACATAATTGTCAATTCCAACATCTATTCGAATGTCCCATTTCTATTATTTCTAAGTATGTAAATAAATTTCGTGATCAAGCAAAATAAGTTTAACCAATTAAATATTTCGAACCAATCATTGTGTTTGATGGCAAGAAAACTATTTTATTTTTATGTGGTATATATTTTATTTATTTTACTAAGAAATTTCTCTATACAAATATCTTTATTTTGCCTCAGTCAGATTGCTTGCTATGATCGTACTTGTTTGAAAGGTGTAGTTAAAATTGCAAAACTTATGCGAAAGTTGTTAATTTTTTTTTTTTTTTTTTTTTATAAAAGTTTAGAGATTTATTAATTTGATTGTGCTGAATAAAGTAAATAATTCAATGCTTTCGTGGAAAGCCTAAGCAAACTTCCACACCAATTTTTCGAAAATTAAGTTGCAAATTATTTAATATCAGAATTTTTGTGATTATAAAATCCGAATATATTTTTTATATAAACTATTGACGTGCAAAGTTGACGGGGGGGGGGGGGGGAGGTTAACATTATATTTTATCACGACTGTAAAAAAAAAAAGAAATGTGCATTCAAATAACTTTTACATATAAAATTTTTCATAAGAAATAACACTAAAATTGGATTAAAAATTTAGAAAGTAATACTACAATACAAAAAAACTTTTTTCATGCCGTTCAAAAAATTATTAAAGTGAAAAAAAAAATGCGTAATGCCACAAAATTAACCCAAGAGCAGTCGCGTCTTTTTCCAGAACGTTGTTTGTCGTGCTCGGTCTTTTTGCTGCCAGTTCCTGCATAAAGAAAATGCAACATAAGAGACATTTTTCATTTAATATTCGAATATTACATTTCAATGAAGTTATGAATTGGCAGTTTACTTAAATTGTAATTGATAAGATTTGGAATAATGGAAAAAGTAAAAATGAACTAACATTAGTGTTTGTTGAGCACACTTTTTCACCAATTTCAACTTTGCTTGTCAAAATGTACCCGAAGAAAAAACAGAGATGTCTTGATACTTTACTATGGTGGTGGATAACATTTAAAGTCAGCTACATGTCTCCATTGTATATTTAAGGGGATATGAGTTAGATTAATTTAATTTATATGGACGGCAAAAAAGACCGATACGCGACTACTGTCGGGTAAAAATATCTGAAAATCACACTAGTTGTATTTTTAAGAACTACAAATAAATATTGTAATACGAACCAGGATTTGCGCAAGTGAAAATCATTTTAAATATTGCGAAAAAAATCAGGTTTCGTACACGCCTTGAAATTCCCAAACAGCCAGGCTCCACTGTTTCAGGTTGTAAAATATCTGTTAATATTTCAATCGCAGATTTACAATGGAGCTGTGAAGAAGGAGGAGGAGACATATAAACTCTGCCAGTTTCGAGCGAAGTAACTAAGGAAGTTGACACAAGATGACGGCTGATTTTTTATACGGTATCAACTGTTTGTGATTACAGCTAAAGCAAACTTCCACCAGAAAATTTTGAATAGAAAATTTCGCTTTATTAGCGGCTTATCAATGCAAAAATTCTCTAGCAATTGTGGTAAAAAATCTCTATCTTTAACCCTCTAATGTCCATGGTAGCATATATCCTACAAGAAATTGCAACCCCCCCCAAAAAAAAATATTTGTTTGCCTTATTTATGCTGTTGTGGGCCAAATAAAATATAAATACAGTGGAACCCGGTTAAGACGCTCACGGTTAATACGCGATTCCGCTTAATACGCGGATTTTTTCCGATCCCTTGAACTTTTTCCATAAGAATAATGTGAAAAAATCACGCTTAATACGCGATAACTTTTCGGTTCCTTGAGGGAAAAAAATCACGCTTAAGACGCGAATTCATTGATCAAGATGCGAATTCCTTCTCTCTTCTCGAGTACTACCCATTTAGAGGATTTTTATTATTGAAAAAGATGATCCGAAGAAGATGGCAGCTAAAATAATAATAATACCTAAATATAGCCAGCTTTTACAAATAATTTTAAATATAAAACCATAAAATTTTAAATTCGACTAATTTATTTCGTATTTATTTAATAGCATAACATGAGCATGTGAATTAAAAGTAAAACAAGTAACTTATATACAAAGCTAAAACTAAGAAATACAAATTTTCTGTTAAAATAACATGGTAGCAAAAATGCTATCGCGGGCTCATGATCACTAACGCCCGTGGTAGCAGATCTGTCACATTGATTATAATTACTCATTTTACCATTAAAAAACAAACCTACATTGAACATTTTTGTGCAGACAATAGCAGTTACTCTTTTTATAACTGTACATATTATGTATTTAGTTTTATCTCAATAAAATATTTGAAAAAAATAGCAAAAACTTACCACTGTAAATGCGATTTTACCATTTTTATCGGCCATGGTTCATCAAACTATTTTTTTTTTCTTATTTAGTGCTGTCATCTTCATTCAAATGCCATGTCTAATATTACCTAAAGGTGACCTATAGATTACTCTAATGATATCAAAGATATACTTAATACTTTTAGTGAACTCAAAGAAGTCTTTCAAATCACCAAATTCTTAAGCTGCATCAAAAATATATCAACTCAAACCAAAAAATATGATAACCCCATACAAGAAATGATAGTTACTATCAACGAGTTCGACAAACTTGCTAACCTTCTTAACTTAAATGTAGAGTAATGTCTTCCACAGTTAAACTTTTTGCCTTTTTTTAGCGTCTTGTTTTGTCAGTTTTGTAATAAAAAAAACTCTTTTTACTGTTATAGTTTGCTTTTTTCACGTATTTAAATTGTATTACCTTACTATCCCTTTGTTCTATTATCATGGTATCATTTTATCACCAATTTTCATCGAGTTACCAGACTGGGAGGAGGGCGCCGTCCTCTCCATGTTCCCCTTAAAATTCTGCTTTTTTCTGCTCAGTTAGTCTGAACTCTCCTCAGTTATGTTTTTTATTATCGCTTTTTAATACTTTAACTTGTGCATTAATATTCTTTTTGTAAATATGTAAATACTTTTTATTTTTTTTTCAAATTTGTTTGCACTGTGCTTTGCATTATTTTCTAATTTAATCTTTGTATGGCCTCTGTAAAGAGTCTTCTTTTAATGATGGGGCTTCCCTTTGGTAGCGTTTTCGCCTGTCTATGGACTGAAATTTTTGGATCCTATGGAACTTTTTTTTTTCTTATTGTTATACTAACATTTTTATTAGTAAGTTCACTTACTCTTAAACTTTAATTCTTCTTTTTTCGTGGCCACCAACCGCGTCTAAACATCTTTTTTTCATGGTTCCCATTGCAAGTAGCATGCATTACTTCTATACTGGATGTTACGTTGCCCCGCAACTATGAAATCCATGAACCTGCTAACATTGTTCCATTGTTCCAGTCAGTAAATAAAGTTAAATTCATTATTTTGATTTTCAGGTATGTATTTGGATTATCTGATTTGCGGAATTTTTAGAACGCATTGTACCATGGGCATTAGAAGGTTAAGGATGTTGTCATTTGTTTGAAATAAGGCTGATTTTATAAATAATAAATAAAACTCAAATGTTAAATAAGAATTTGTTTATTTAATGGCCCTTAAGTTAGTTACAATCGTTTCATTATTTAGCTAAATAAAAAGATTTTCGGCTATCAAAATCAGACATTTTTCCATGCACGTATGGGTAACGGTTGGTTTCAGAAAAGAGGTTCTGTATTCATCACTGAAACCACAGTTAGTGATAAAAAATGCTGGAAAAAACAAAAAGCTAAGAGCAAAAAAGTATTCTATAACAATCATATATTTTAATTTGATGTGAGAATTTTTTTTATTAAAGTTATTACAGCCGGACTAATTAATGCAGGATATGAGATGTTGTTGATTTAAAGGAGAACTCGATAGAGAACAATAAATTAAAAAAAAAGTACCATTGAAAACTGTAGTGACTAATGCAATATGTTACAAGATCTCAGTTCAATTTTATTTTTTCTAAAATTGGCTTTAGTATTAAACATTAAATAAATAGTCTAGAAACATGAAATTAAATTAAGTTTAAATTTCGAAGTATAAAACAAAAATAATTTTGATAGCATTACTCCATACCTCGTCAAATAATTTTAAGAAGTTGGCTACAAACGGCGGACATGTTAAGCAGTAGATATGATAAGTTATAATTTATGTAAAAGATTATGAAACTTCTACTTTCACGTAAATATCATAATCCGGGAGGCTGAGTCAAGCAATTTGAGAGTCGATGATTTCGGAATATATATAGTTTAGGTGAAGCGGACAAAATAAAAAAAACTGCCAGTCAGATGGCGTAACAGAAGGGTTGTAGCAATCGTAATATCGCTCTGTATGCAGTAATGTGAAATCAATGGCCACCCGATTAACCCTTTCAGGGACAAGGTACTTGTATTCGTAAAGTGTTGAAATAATTTGGGACACCAGTATTTAAAAGAAAATTTAGTTTTAAACAAGTAAAAGTATATTTTCGTGTATTTCATAAAAGTTAAATCTTCATAAAAAAAATTCGGTTGACGATGAGACAATAAGATATTAAAAAATATGTGATGCCATAGCGGCATCATCGCCCTTCAAGGGGTTAACCCTCTCGCTGCGTAATTGTTTTATCAAAATAGCTTCAAAAATTGCGCATTTAACTCCTTCGCGATGAGCGTCTTTTAAGAATTTTTATTCTTTTGCCACCAGTTTTTCAAAACAAAAATTTTCGTCTGATTCAATCGGGAAATTTCTCCGATTAGGCAAAATTTAGAATAAAAAATAACTGGTGGGAATGATCAAGGAGAGTTAATTAGACGGAAAAATGCATCCCCGATTAAATCTTGGATTGCGCAAATTTTGCTACTTTTACGTTGTCCGAGAAACTCTCGGGTTGCGCAGCGAGAGTGTTAATGATATTACTCCGAGTTAGCGGGTCATCAGTATTTTTAAGGTGCCAGTATATCAACCTGCAGCGTAGTGTACAAAAGCGCGTGCTAAGTTCCCGGAGAGGTGTTCCACTGTCATCCCTTGCTTCTATGGCAAATGAACAGAGCTTGTTTGAGCTGTTAGCCATTTTGAAGACCTCGCCTCTTCTATCATGAACCGGTTAGAATGGCGACACACTTTATTGTTTGCATCTGGATGGCAGTTTCGTTATTTGGACCATCTAGCCATCATATATACCAAAATTATCGGCACTAATACTAATTACAAAAATGTAATGCGTATTAAATTTCCTACCAATATTAAATTTTACTGTTCTCGCGTGTCTGCTTTTGGACAAACATTAGATTTGTTTGCCATAGACTATGCAAGAGTCTTCGTATAACTACATATTACTTCGGTCGTACGAAAATCTAAACTTTAGTTTGTCTTATAGTATTAAACTTTGCGAACCGCCGTTCAAAGGGTTAAATTCATGATTTTGAATAAATAACGGATTATTCATGCAATTTTTAAATAATTTCCGTACAGATTATTATTATTTCTTCACTTGGTAAATATTTACAGATATAAAAATGTAATAAATTGTTATATTGGAAGATCTTTTGAATTAAAAAAAATCTTTTAAGTTTTAATTAACTTCATGCTGAATAATCTATACTAAGTACGTTTTCTCCAGACTTTCACACTAACTACGTTTGTTCAACTATGTAATGATCAAATTAATTTGTAAAATATCCAACTCCTCCCAGAAATAATATAAAGTCATTTATATATATTATTAAGTTTCTCTTTGATTTGCACGTAGATCATGGAATTGCTGTTTAATCAAGCAAGCAAACTCAATGTTTCTCCGGGAGTTTGTGAGATCGATATATGAAGAAAAGCTTCTGATATGATCTGAGATACTTAACATATTCGCGAAGAAAAAGTTTATAACCCTTTCGAGGGCGATGGTCACTTTTTGGACCACCTAATTTTAATCCCTAAATGCCACATTGGCACCTGAAAACTAGAATGAAAAAATTTCTTTTATGGAGTGCATGAAAAAAAAGCTTTAGCTTATTTTGAAATAAATTCGGTTATAAATTCTGGCCTCAATCACGGATTTCAGAATTTTGCGAATAGAAGTACCTTGCTCCTGACAGGGTTAAAAGAATAACTTCTATTAATATATGTAATATGCTAGTTGTTTCCAGTATTATCAGGCTGTTTTTTTCAGTTCCGAAGTTTCGTACATATAACATACATTCATTACAATATTCTTTTCTTTATTTAATGACAGACATTTGGTGATTACTTAAGGTTCTACAGTAGTCACTGAAAGAAACGCTCAAGCTAAAGTTAATCCTATGAAAGCAATGTTTAACCCCTTAATTCTAGCTCCCCTCATATTCTCGGGCTGTGTCTTTTACTGAAATTGTTTGATTCCCACCAGTTTTATAAAATAGAGAAATTGGCTATAATTAAGTATCGTTTTTCCTGTCATTAAATAAGGTGAATATTTCTTTTTCATAAAAGTGGTGCCAATAAGCAATTTGAATTTTTCAACCGTAATTTAATTCGACCGTTAAGGCGTTAAAGATTTTTTGTTCGCATTATACTTTTAAATGATTTTTTCTTTTTTGTATAAGTCACCTGTGGTAGGTAACTTTTATTGTGCGTTTGTACTTTTTTGATTTCGGTTACAAATCTATGAGGACAGTTTCACTTTCAGAACCGGTACTAACCGGATCCTAAAGTGAAGTACCCGCATATAAAAAAAGCAGTAACTAAAATGTAAAAAGTACAAACGCAAAATAAAAATTATTGAGCTCAGGCAGCGTATGCAAAATATATTATTTAAAAATATTAAAATGCGAGCGAGAAATTTGTAAACAACTGCCTCGTAGGATTAGCATTAGCTTGACCGTCTCTTTGAGTGACTAGTATAAGCTCGTATATTAAATATTTATCTTTCTGAATTTTCAATATGAAGTCGAAAGTTTTGAATCAAAAATAGGATAAACTCGCAAACCTGGGTTTCTCTTCTCATTCCTTAAAGGGGTAAAGCAATTATGTTTTAAAAATTTTTAAATATTGATTATCACCAGAATTTCCTGGAAATGGAACTTGGAAATAAAGGTATTCCTGCATGTACATTATAAAGACAATATTTTATTTCTAAATTCTGATGCAAATGTGAGTGTGTGTAATTAAAATTCCTGTACATTAACATGTGTCACCGCTTTATAAAAGGGATTGGATTTTGGTTGGGTAATAGTTGTTGAGAAGTTGTTTTAGAAGTAGTGGGTATACAGTAAAAATCTAACGAAAATTGTACAAACATATTTTAAATCAGAATTTATATTTACTATTATTCAAGATAATTATTTAGCACATTCTATATAGTATAAAATTAATTTCTTTAACCCATTAACAGCTAGTGTTGCGTTGAAGCAACAGTAAAATTAAATGCTCATGCATAAATTTATTATTAGGTACCCCTTTTTTTATTTAAACAATTTATCTTTTTTAATAGTCGGTACTTTGATCCTTAAATAAAGCGAAGATTTTCTTTCAAGATTTATGGTGAAAAACGTTTTTCTGCAAAACAATTGAAGATGCCAATTTTCTAGTTCCGGCCATAGGTTAAGTAAGAATTTTCTAATTTGAAATATGTTTCAGTCAAATTGAGTGCTATGGTAACTCCAGTTTGAAAGGTATAGTTATAATTGCAAAAATGAACCGAATGCTGCTCATGAAAACATTTGAAGCTATTTATGTCAAAAAATGTTATTTTTATAAAATTGTCGAAATTTAAATTTTTAGAAGATCCTCGGGCGTGTCAAGTTATATTAAGGAAACATACGTGTTTCTCAAAAAGTACAAAAAAAAATATTGTAACAAAAATTTAACCCTTAAATGTAAAGTTATTTATATATGCATCCCTTTTTATTTAACTTTTAAGAAATAAATTAAGTTCTTATCAACCACTATGTTTATATAAAAAAAAATTACCCTGAAAAAATTACAAAATAAAGATAAAAATCTATCTTATAATTTCTGGAGCCTAACCCTTAATATAAAAATAAAAAACGCAATTCTAAAAGAATAATTCATGCATTTAAGGGTTAAAATGAAATTATCAAAAAGCTGACAAAATTCCATCTTTTTAACCTCTTGAGGGGCGGTGGGATAAAATATATCCCACCTATTTTAAACATGATTCTCACCAGAAACTTTTAAATAAATTTCATATTTTAATCGTTGAGTGTCAATTGTTGAAAAGTTGTTTTTCTTTATTTTAAAATAAAATTTTTCGATTATTCTGGTGAGAATCGAAAATTATAGAAACATTATTGCTTGCACCTCAATGGGTTAAATTTAAAAAAATTTACTTTGATCCAGAACAAATAAATATTCGATGGAATGTTTCTTGTTTCTATGTTGTTAAAATTTAAGTTCCTTTATTTAATAAAATTTTTAATTTATTCTATTTTTTATAGCATATATGGAAGACATGCATTTTATTTGTAATAGTTGTTTTTTGCACGAATTTTGTGAATTATTAACGTTTTCTCTATGTGATTCCTTCTATTTTAGTGCCACAAATCTATGAAAATTAATTTTAATCTGCCATAGCAATGAATGCGATGATTATGTTTTTCAACTTTTGATGGGTGGTTTTTATGTATATTTTAGCTCTGAAAATGATCTTCATTTTCAACCATCGCGTTATTATTTTTCCTAAATCGTAAATTTCAAGGTTATAAGGGTAAAAAATAGTTAAAATCTGATACTATAAAATAGAGGTGATAGTTGTATTTTTTCAAATTTTGATAATTGATTTTTATGTCTTTCTAGCGCTGAATACAAAAATGAACCATTGGTGGATATTTCGCAAATCGGAAACTTCAAAGTTAAAAAGTAAAAGAAAAGCGATTATCACATACCATGTAATAGATGTTTTGGCTTATATTTTTTGGCTTGTATAATGGTGATCCTCACAGCTAAAAAGTTAAGGTGTCTGATGAGGGTGTGGGGGTGTTAGACATTGAAACTGTGGTGATATTTAGTATTCCACTTTACAGACGACTGGGACCCACCTTAGACGTAATTGAGCTTTTCCAGATAGTAAATGGGATTTTATTAAATGGTTGACGATAATGACAAACTACATGTTACACCGAGATAAAACCCATAGAGAACATAAAAGGAAAAGCGCGAGGCAGAGCATGAGCGGGCCAAAGAAATTTACACACATGGAATAAAATTGTAAATGTTTTAGTAAAAGATACAACGTATAAGCTAAATGAATAAATTATTACGAAACAAAATGTTATACTTATGTTTTATAGTGTCAGGTTTTCGCAATATTTTGATTTTTAAAAATTTAAATAATTACCGTTTCAGAAAAATTCTTACGTGATGGTGAAAAGTGAAGGCCATTTCCCAATTCAGCGCTTCAAAATACATAACAATACCTGAAACGAAAAATAATGCTCAGCTGAATCAGGTTGCGCGACCTAGCTTGCGCGAAAAAGACCGCATATTTTACATTTTGGAAATTATCGAAAAAACGGGTATTAACAATTACATAATAGTGCAAGTCAATCAGGTTAACCATAGATGCGAATATCTCTTAATTATTCTGGATTCTGAACCAAGGCGAACGTGTTTTCAACCAGGTATTTTATATGATCAGAAATTTCAAAATGAAATTTAAACTGTACCTTATAAAAACAAGACACCTTTCCTTATATATTTTTTCTGGTTTAAAACATGCTTATCTTGGATCAGATTCCGGAATATTTATGCGATGTTGGCATCTATGGATTAATCCTGTAATTAACAGGGTAGAATAATTCTACAAATTCCATAATTCAGAGAATCTGAAATTATACATGGTTCGTATGGATACCGTTACTTCTCCAGCAAAACTACCAGTATCTTTTTATAGAAAAACAAATCTAGGTTAAACGTGCATAGCAAAGCGATATAAGTGAGCGTACAAATTTAATACCGGAATCAGGCGTAAGTTAACACAGATGCGCCATCTTGTGGACGGGGTGATAATCCACATTCGCGGGCCTTTAGTGTGACTTCTTATATGACAGGATATCTACCATCTTCCTATATTTTCTAAATCTTTAGTCACTCAAGGAATTGAATTTTGTTTAGCATATTTAGTGCAAAATAATGGCGTAGAGAGAGGGGCGTCCAGAAACACTTGGCACCACGAAGTTCTCTTCGCCTTGTCAGACACCTTTCAGCTCTTAATCGAGGTGAAAAAACTTTACAATTTTAGTTGTGTGCAAGAAAACAGTTAGGCATCTTCCAATAGTTTAACCCCGTCAGCTACGTGGCGTGCGACCTTGATTGATGTAACTTCGCCTTTAATCTTGCGGTTACCTCTCCCATTTAATATAGGACGCTTATTTATATCGCTTTAGCGCATACTTTCGCCTTCTTTTAAGAAATCATTTTCTGCAAGAAAATACTGATGCCAAAAAATTTCCTGGTCTGCAAAATTCAAGGAGGCGTACGAACTATGTTGTACCTGAAAATTTCAAAAGAAAATTTCGTTTCATTTAATTATGGAATTTCTGTAATGAAATAAAGTAGTTATTGCTATTTTAAATTTCTGGTTTGAATCTGGTATACCTTAATTAAAAAAATACATTAAACTGGAAACACTGATGGTAGCATATATATTCTACCATGTGCATTGGAGGGTTAATCAAAAGTATCCGTCATTAAAGAAGGATTAAAAAAACGTCGAACACAGTTCGAAAATAAATTTTGAACTATAAAATTAACTGTAATGTAATTTAAATATATTTTTGGTTGTAAAATAAAAGAAAACCTTTAAGAGAAAAGTAATGGTTGTCAACCAAAATTGTACAGTTAAACGAAAAAAAAAAACGCAATGCCTGCTCAACTGTGTGGCAGAATATGTTTAAGCTAAAATGTGGAATATATCTGTTACGGTTGCCATACGTTTCCGCTGTCAATACGAGGAAGATGATTAGGCACACTTCAGTCAACCACCTGCAAAGACTTCGAATCAACGACTTTTCATTCATAGGCTGCCAGCACCGATATATGGGTGACATTGGACACAATGTGGAATGTGAGAAGGATAATAATAAATACTCACTTATTCCGTTAATATTAAAGAATAATTTATTTACGTATTATTTAGATTAAAAAAAAAAAATAGTCAACTATGGACTCGGATATAGCAGATCCTGCCAAACACCATGTTATACGTTGAAATAACGCCTACTTACTAGGTAATATTATTAAAACTAGAAATACCGTGAGCCGTCATCGTGACGGCTACCATATGAATATATTTCAGTTCAAACCAGTAATTTCATTATGAAATAAATTTAAATGATACAAAGAAGAAAAACGTTAAATAATTAAGTTAACACTAGAACGCCCGGAAATTTTATTTAAGTTTCATAAAAATATTTGACTGATTTATTTAACGTAAATCCGCGCAGCTTAAATTTAACTTATTTTATAAAAGAATTTCTGGCTGTAGTTGACATTTAATCATATGGTTGGATTCGTATCGACTCTTTCAGGGCGTGGTAGTGTTAAACTGTTTTGTATAAAAATTCTGATGTGAAATATTTTTATAAAACTTGACTCAAATTTCCGGTAGTTCTAGTGTTAAACTACGCGCTATTCCCTTCTAACTTTAACGAACTCAACAAGGATTAACGCAGAACGACCCAGATATTTTCTTTCCCATACACTGCACCACTAAATATTGAATAGAAAATTTTGCCCTTTTTTAGCTGCTTATTCATGCAAAATTTCTCTCATAAATATAGTAACAATTACTATTCGTTTTTACTGGTGGAAGTTGACCCAGGTATTATAACCTCTTTTACTGACAGGAAGTTGCTTAGGTTGACACAATATTATGGAAAGGCAGTGCCTGACTACCGTGAAAGTAAAAATCGACAAGAAAAATTAAATATCTGTTTATGCCATAATTATGACTGAAATGGTCCATTAAAAAGGTATTTAAACAAGGCAAAAATTTCTATTCAAATTTACCGGTGGATGTGTGCCCCGGCGCTAATGAGTCACTAATAATCCGATTACGTTGACGCTCCTCTTTATTCACAGTTCCATGCTATAAACCTAACGAAAGCCTTTTAGAAAATTAAAACAAGATTTGCGAAGTTTTGTCTAAAAGTTTCGTTTAGTTTCAAATGTTCCTTACGAAGAACAGTATTGCATTTCTGTGAAATCGTAGTGATGAATATACAGCAAAACGATGAAAAAATATCAAAATTTATATATATTTTTTAACAAATCAAATATTTATTTATGTCCCCACATTTGCAATAAATATATTTTTTTAAGTTTCCCTTTTTTGTATTTCCTTCTTAAAATACATTTATATAGCTGCCAACTCTTCCACTTTTTTGTACCGCAAAAATTTAATAGAAAAGTTTGCCATATTTTTACCAGCAGGCGATTTAAAAAGGTAAAATTTACTATAAAATTTTGTGGTACAAAAATACGCTAGAGTTGGCAGTTATGCATTTAGATCAAATATAATTAAATTGAATATTTTTGCTGAGAGCAAAATTATATGCAAATCATGAACATACTTAAAATCTAAGAATGTTGAAACTGCCATTTTACTGTGCTTTTTACTTTACAGGGTTCGTACGGGTCCTTGAATTTTCAGACTAAGAAATGTTTCAGTAACAATATTTTCTTATGGAAAATCTTTCCTTACATAAGGCAAAGTTTCGTCCGTTTAAACTAGGTTTATTTTCCCTTAAAAAATAAAAAAATAAATAAAAAATAACAAATTACAACGACCATTTGGAAAATGATTTCTTCAAAGACTAAAATTTCAGACATAAAAATCGCACGGAGTTGATCATACAATACGTACGCCATGAAATAAACATTAATAGTGTTATTACACGTAAAAATTGCAAGCGACAAAAATCGCCTGCGACTCCTTAGATTTCATGAACCTTACGTATTATCCACCCGAAACTTACGTATTATCCAAGCATTTCATTGGCTGTTCGGGAAAAGGCTTTTCCATCTTTCAGATTTCCAAGATATCTGGCGACCAATTTTAAATGAAATTCCATTCTTAAACTTCTAAACATCCCACAATATTACTTTTTACACCGTCGTATAGAGAAAAAAATGTAATTTTAAATGCAATTTGTTTGAAAGCTGTATCTCAATTTGCTTCTGAGTTATATTTTTTTTTGTAGTTTTTATTACTTTTTGTCATAGTGGCAACAGAAGTATCCATCTCTTTTGAAAGTAAAGGGAAATACAGATTATTGTATATACCAACCAGAAAACGAATAAAATGCGGATTCAACCAATAAAAATTCAGATATGCTTTTGATTTCCTACCCTGACGAGGACAATAACCTTTTTTCCAAATCGTTAAAAAAATACTGATATTAGGCCTTGAAAATAACGGTACCGGAACGAATCCTGCTTTAGGAACGAAGATAAAAGGGCATATGCGTTACAGATCAATTTTTAAGGACTCGATACTACTCGAAAAAATGTTTGATAAAACTGGAACATTGTTTTGAATTTGATCTCTATTTCACGTTAAAATATCTAAAAATATCAATCCATGAATGTAGATTCCAGTAAAAATCGCCAAGAAGTAATCACAAAAAAGTACTTTAGCGGGTAGAAATTTCCTAAATCTCAGAAATTATTTTCTGAGGCTATTTATATCGAGAAATGATTTATAAATGAAAGAAAAATTCTCGTTTAATGGGATGGCAGATACTTTTATGTCTATGTATGTGTCAAATTACGTAAGAAATAAAGAAGATGAGAAAAAACTGTGACACATTCTAAAATTAAGCCACATACTGAGTATAAAACTTTTAAAAATGTATGACGATGTAGATTATATATAGCAGTTGATGAAGCAATCGTAGGATAGAAGTGTTGAGAGTGAGGTACTTTATTGAAGATAAAATTCCTTGATTAATGTTAGTTTTTTTTTTTAAATGATAACATTTTCCCTCTTTCATTTTAATTAATGTGCCATTACATAAGGTGAATTTTACCTTTTCAAAAAAGTGTTGCCAATCCAGAAATACGAATTAAAAAAATTAGCCCGCTGACAAAACTGTCATAAAGATACTTTTATTTTTCACTAAAGTTGTAATTATTTTCATTCAAATCCCGCGACAACGAATAGCTTTTTCTATTTTATATAAGACAAAGGCTCTTTCAGAAAATAGTGCAAAAATTTATGTTAATAAGCCAATTTTCGGGATATGATAGTCCAGGAAAGATCATCAATTGAAAACAATTGTTTAAAAATCAAGATACAATGCATTTATCAAAAAAGAAAAATGCTGTTCGATTTTAAATTAATTTAATAATCATCCTGCAAATTTCATGCTTTTTACATGTGGAAACGAGTTGGTGATTGGAGTTTTGCATTGTTGAATGGCCAAAAATATTTTTTTTAGAAACAGCCTTAACCCTCTCGCTCGACATTTCCTCGGGCAACGTAAAATTAGCAAAATTTATGCAACCTGAGATTTCCACGGGAATGCATTTTTAACGTCTAATTAACCTTCCTTGATTATTCCCACAAGCTACTTTTTTTATTGTAAATTTTGCCCTATTTAATCGGAGCATTTTCCCGATTAAATTTGACAAAAAATTTTGTTTTGAAAAACCGGTGACAAAAGAATAAAAATTCTTAAAATACGCTCGTCGCAAAGGGGTTAAATACGCAATTTTTGAAGCTATTTTATAAAACAATTACGCAGCGAGAGATTTAATTGAATATTATTTGTAAATTCTTGTACATATCGTTGGCACTTTGTCGAACTATCCAGGGATGACAGGGATGACCGCCCCGGGAACCCAGCTTTCGCTTTAGAGTATAAGTGCAATCCCGGGGGGAGACTCAAATCCACTGCATATGGTAAGATACATTAACAATGGCAATATTTTTAAAACAGTTAATAACATACAGAAAAATAAATTCAGTTTGCTGTTTTTGACTCTGAAACTCACAAGTAGTGTCATCAGTACATACATTGACAGCAATTGCACTATGTTGTATACATGCATAAACAATTACAAGACATGTTTTTTGAATATTAGAGCTGAAAAACTTTAAGTGAAATGCATATGCTGATAAATATAATGAAAATACTAAATAAACAAACCATAGGAAATAAGACAAATATTTACATTATGTACAAAACAGGGGCTCCTGTCTGAAATGGGAGCTAAAAACAATGAGTTTGCTCAGCTAGCTCAGAAAGGGAGGGGATTGGTAAATATAAATTCGTTGTCTTCTAAAAATTTCATACAATCCGCTATACGTTGCAGGAGAACTGGACGGTCGAGCAGGTAAGTTAGCCAGTCAGGCAGTGTCATCTGTTGTGGCTTTTTAACGTGATAGTAGGACGTTAATGTGCAATGTAAAATATAGTGTAATGATGTTGATAAGGATCCACAAATGCAAAGAGGTGAGTCCCGTTTATTTATGGTATATAAGTGTTGTTGGAAGGGTCCATGATTTGTGAGAAAGAGATACAGGTATCTGTTACTTATGAAAATATTTTGTGAGACCTTTGGTATGAAGTCACGCGTGTATGGACCCACCTGCACTGTAGACCAACGTTGTTGCCATCGGTGTAGCATTTGTTTTTTGAGTTCTAATTTCAATGTTGATTGTGGGAATGGAAGAAATGTTAGTGGTAAAGTTAAATCATCGACTGCCGACCTCGCCAGCTGATCAGCCAGTTCGTTGCCCGTTATACCAGAATGTCCTTTAACCCAATTAAAGAAGAACGATTTTTCTGAGGACTGAAGGAGTAAGGTTATGTCTAGAACTAAGTGATTATTGTTATCAAATTTTGAAAGGGCCATTAGACCTGATAAACTGTCTGATGAAATTAAGTATTGGGTGTCAGAGTCCTCTTCTGCCAAAGAATCGCCTCCTTCATAGCAAAGAGCTCTGCCTGGAAGACAGAGTTCCCCGGATCAAGCCTTGCGCGCCAGGAAAAAAGTCTGAGCTTTGGCTATAAACACAAAAAGCTGCCGCAGTTCCTACTTCTGTTTTAGACCCGTCTGTAAAGATGTGTGTTGATCCGTTAAAGTCTTTTGTTGCACAAATACTAATACCGTTTGAAAGTGAAGAGATCTGATACTTTGAACATTTTGTTGAGAACATTGGGGCTAAATAAGAAATATTAGAAGCATCCAGGCGAGTGATCCGAGCGAACTCAGCCTCCGCTTCTAATTGTATGTCCAATGAGGAAGACCCGTGAGGACCTGAAGTGCTGCGGTAGAAGTGTTCCTATAGGCTCTGGAGATCAGAGAAGTGCCCTTCTCTCAGCCGCTAGAATATGGCGAACTCCATGCGACTTCCGCATTCGCGGAAACCAGACTGCACATGCGTACGCCAGTTGCCGCTGTAGGATGGATGAGTACCAGACTTTAAAGAAGTATGATGGAAGACGACCTGATACTGGGGAGAATTTGTATAAATTTTGCGTGATTTTTATTATTTCTTGACGTTTTGATGCCAGGTGGGGTAAGAATGAGAGGTGTTGATCCATTTTGATTCCAAGATAATTAATTGTTTTTTCTGACTTTATATTTTTACCATGTAGTTTAAAGAGTGGGCCCCGTTGGAGAATTTTCGGTTTGCCAAACGTTATAGAGCGCGACTTCTCGAAAGAAATTGTTATTTTGTGAATTTTCGCCCAGTTTTGAATAAAGTCTAGTACTCTGTTCCCTCGTTGTTCAAGTAACCCTCTTGTTGGGCCCCAGACAATAAGTAAAACATCATCCGCGTATGCGACTATCGCACAGAACTCAAACAGAAAGGTCCGCAGCAGAGTCTCGAGGAGAGCCAACCATAAAAATGGCCCCAGACAGGAGCCCTGAGGACAACCCCTTGAGAAAAAATACAAAAGATCTGGCAGCTGCCAGTCCACCAGAGCCCGCCTGCCCGACAGGAAGGAAGCAATTACATTAATTAGCTGAGGTGATAAGTTTAAATGTTGTAGTGCCTGTAGTGCTAGGTCCCATGGGAGATTATCAAAAGCCCCCATAAAATCTAGCGAAATAAAAGATGTATAATTTTTATTTGATTTGTTAATTTCTATGTAAGATAATGCCTGGTCTAGTGCTGTTTCGGTCGATTTTAATTGAGTAAAACCGTGTTGTAGGCCTGTTAATGCGTTGTTTTGAGTTAGTGAATGATTAATTCGTCTTAAGAACATTTTTTCATAGATTTTGCCAAATATCGGGAGTAGCGTTATTGGTCTATAAGAGCTGTGTTCATTTGCTGGTCTACCTTCCTTCCTGAAGTAGACGAGCTCGCCCAACTTCCAGGCCTCCGGGAAATAGTTTAAACGAAGTGCACTGTTATACATGTCTAGAAGAGTTAAGGGTATTTTAGAAAAGAGAGATCTAATCATCCGATGGTCTATTCCGTCGTGACCTGGAGCTTTGTTTTGGTTAAAGCTATAGATTGCATTTCGCAGTTCTTTTATTGTAAAGTTTGGCTGGTCTGCGTGAGTTTGTTGTGAGGTTGCCATATTTGGCTGAGCTGGTGATCCCAGTGATGCACCAAAACTTTTTTCTGTCAGTGTAAACAAAGTTGAGGACCTGGAAGCTGGGAATGACGAGTCCGGCAGATAGCTAATCTGACAGTCTTGAAAGTCCTGAAAAGCCAGTTTTTTAGATTTGCCAAATGGGTCAGATTGTTTCTTACAAAAATTTACCCAGGCGTCCTTCTTCACTCTTTGAATCAATTTCTGATATTTGGCACGCTCTCTTTTGTAAATTTGGTATTCTACCGAGTCTAAGTTCGTCTTCTTTGCTCTTGTATAAAGTGCTTTTACTTTATTTCTTTGAGAACGAAGGTCCGTTGTCCACCAGGAGAACTTGACCTCTCTGAATGGAGGTTTTAGTTTAAAGGATGCTTTTGCACTATTTTGAATAATATTTTGAAAAGATTTGTAAGTCAGGTCAAAGGCCTGACGTGAGTCTACTGAAGAAAAAATTACGGAATTTAAGTAGCACGAATTTTCAACCATGTCTATGAATTTGTTGAATGGGACATTTTTTGTTCTGAAGCGACGTTACGGAAGGAACGGGATTGGAAGCAAAAGATCTGTTACGATAGGCCGATGGTCACCGAAAAGTTCAGGGAAGACATCCCATCCTCGAAAGTAGCTGAATAGTGGTTGTGTGCAAATTGAGAGGTCAGGACGCCCTTCCCTTTTGCCGGACTCATAGGTTGGTGTACAAGATGGTGAGTTTAAGACAATCAAGTTATTTGCTAATAAAGAATCTACGAGTAGCCGTCCTCTGTCATCGTCACGAGTATAGCCCCAAAGCTGGTCGTGTGCATTGAAGTCACCCAGGACTAGCTGGTACTCACTCTGGCATGCGGAGCGCAGCCAGTCTTGTACGTCCACCTCAAAATCTGAACGTGGAGGGCTGTACAGGCTGCCTATGCTCAGAATAAAATTTTCTAGTTCTAGGTTTACAAAGATGGAATGATCGTTTTTTGCCGAGATACAGTGCTTTAAATTTTGATCCAAAATTATTATGTGGCTATTGTTGGAGCTAGAGCTGTAACAGGGAACATCAACTGGGAGAGAAGATGGGCGTTTGTTAAAGAGGTAGGCATCCTGGACGCATGCCAGTGAGAATTTTTCCTGAATTATGAAACGAATAAATGCTGCCGTGTTGGACTTATTGTTCTGTAGGTTACATTGTATTGCACGGAATTTTATGCAATCTTAGTGTCCTTTGTGCTACTGCTTCTCGTTGTTGTTTAATATATGTCGGGCAGCGTCCATCGAAACATGTGTGATTTGTTGGAATGTCCTTTCCTGGAGTTTCTCAACTTCTGTTTTCCTGTATGCAGTTGATACACTTTGGTTCCTTCGCCGTACATTCGTTTACATGGTGTTTTTCTGAGCAATAAGCACAAGTTAGTTCATTTGTACAGTCTCATGATACGTGGCCTAGTCTTTGACAGTTGAAGCAACGTGGTATTAGAATATATGGCTTTACTGTACATCTGTTAAAACCAAAGCACGGTTTCAGCGATTGCAGTTGCAATGCGTCCCTTTCATGCATTTTAAGAACTAGATGTGAAGTTGCTTCTCCCCTTCTTCCTTTCATCACTTTCAGCAGCTTGAAGGAGACATTATCCTTTCGTAGACATTTATTAAGAGCTGGGATTATGATGTTTTCTTCATAGTTTTGAATTGCTTCATCATTTTCTTTTTGCTTGTCTCCGTTTTCTGATTTATTGTCCATTTTCAACTTCATCGGGGCTTCTGGCGCTCCAAATACTATCACCCGTAACATCTTCGGTGGTTTCTTTGTTATGTTTATCATGTGATTGAGTTTTTCACTGGTTTGGAGGCTGGTTCTTATCTGTGCAAGTTCTTCATCATTGTTACAGGTTATTAGGAATTTCCCAGATCTTGTAGGGATACAGTTTGAGGTGTGTAGTTTTCTTTGATCCACTTCGGTATTTAAGGCATTCCTTAACTCCTGGACTTGAATTCCATCTGTTTTCGGGCTCAGTATTAGGGTTGGCTTTTCCGTTGGCAGAGGTGGGAATTGTGCCATTTGTGCGTAACTAAACATCTGTTCGCGTTCCTTGTCAATTCTTCTGATATCTGCTTTTTGTTTTGGTGTTTGTAGTAATGGAGATTTTTTGAGGAATTCCTGTATTGCTTCTATTTCTTGCTTCTGTTTTTTTAACTCAGATTTCAGGAACGTTCCATGTTGACCCAATATGAAAGTCATAGTTTCCTTTAACTCTGCTAGAATGTCTATTTGCTTTTTGTTACCTTCTTCACGTTTTCGGTGTTCTGTGCATTCTGTTTTCCAGTTTTCTCTTTCTTCATTTATTTGCTCCACTAGTTCCATCAGGCTGTGGAAAGCTTCTATGATTTCATTTTTGATAGTTAACTTTTCGCTTTTTGGGTCTTCATTTTTATTTGCGAGGAGACGATTAATGTTTTCTTCTATTTTTTGGCGTATTGCGCACGGTTTTAATTTTTTGGCTTTTATAAACCGAAGTTCGCCTTCTATTTCATTTTTTCGTGCTTGGACAGACTTTAACTCTTCTACTAATTTTTCCATGTCCGCCAGCATGATACGAGCTTCAGCTAATTCTCTCTGCTCTATTATGATTTCTTCCGCCTGGTGTTCCCGTGTTTCTTTTTCTTCTTCCAAACCTGCTCGAATACGTTCCAAATCCGCTTTTGCCTGATTGCCCTCGGTTATGTTCTTTATTATGTATGCTTTGTAAGCTTTTACCATGTTTGCATCATCAGATCTGCCAAGTCTTTTGCACTTATCATATTCTTCGAATATCTCATCCATTGTCATCTTTTCCAATTTTTCTATTTCGCACATCTGTAAGTTTTCCATCTGTTCTTGTTGTTCGCTCTTATCATTAGATTTTCTTGGTGATTTTGAATGTTCATCTTGTACTGGTTTCGATAAGTCTTTTTTCTGCGATCGCTGTTTTTCCGCTTTTTCTGATTTCGCTGGCTTCTCAGATTGTGACCCTTTGTCAGACTGCATCTGTTGCGATGATTGCAATTGTTTTTTTGATTGTGACCTATCCTTTCTTGATCTGAGGCAATGCGAGGGTGTATTACTTTCATTCATCTTTAAGTCCGTGCGAAACTTTTGCGCAGTCTAAAGTTTTTGAGATGAAGTATAAACAGGTAGCATAGACGGTTAGCACTTTTATCACTTCTTGGCTTTCGACTAAGATGATGGAGAAACACAATTCACCAGATTGTTTGATTCGCTTGTTAGAACCTTAACCACATTTTTGAACCTCACCTGTTTAACTCAATAAAACTAACTAGTTATCTCCCAGTTCAATATAATATTGATAGATTAGTTCCTGTACGGAAGAGGCTACGCCAGAGCCCATACTACACTCTTTTGAAAGAAAGGGAAATAGAAAGATAAAGCAAAAATCAGTGATTGAAATCACCGGAAATGACTAAGAATAACAACCGAAATTGTGGGATAATTTTGAATACTTAAAAAAAAATGATAGAATACAATTTTCTTTCTTATGATTTTAAAATAAATTGGGCCAAGACATATGTTGTGATGGGAGTTCCCCGTGTTACCTTGAAGCTCATACACATACAAAGTAGTACAAGGAAATGATAATAACAATGATCATAAAGGTAATTTAATAATTGGTATGTATAGTGATTGCATATGTACTGCAGTCAGTGCTTCTCTGATAACATATGTTGCTTACTAAGTTCCATATATTAACAAAAAAAAAATACAATAATAAGTGATGAAAAAAGAAGAAGAATCTAAGGATATTAAGTATTTACAAAGATTCTGTTACAAAAAAACAAAATAAAAGCTCATGCTTATGAGAGTGTATTTTAGTGATTTACACACACTGAATTTGTATTTAAATGGTGAAAGTGACCTAGTAACATGTCTGGAGACATGCAAAACGTGAGAGTTTGTTTTACTATTCAGAAAAGGAAATTTAGAAAAGAGACACCCACCCCCTTCAAAAGTAAAAACAAATATATACATACATACACACATATACATACATACACACATATACATACATATAAACACACACATATATACATATATATATATATATATGCATGCACACACACACACACACATACATAAACATAAATATACATAAGTAAACTTTTATAGGATGTGTTACATTTTCTTTTCTTTTTTTCTTTTTAATTAAGATTGAAAATTATTAGTATCGCAGAAATGAGTGCCAGAGCTGAAAAAGCTAGTATGTTTGTTAAACGTTTGTAATAAAATAGATGTGAATACCCCTGAAGTCTGTTATCCATACTGCGCTTGGATGATGTTTATAAGTGCAAGATAAAGTATATGAAAAATGCTAGATGTTAAAATATGTCCATGGTGGAAGTAGAAAATGTGGTAAGGGGACAAAGTGGGTGCGAGTTAGAGGGGTGTAAAGACCTTGAAAGAAAAGTATTATTTTTAGAAAGCACTGCAGAAAGTAAAAAAAAAAAATAAAATAAAAATAAAAAAAAATAGAGGGGAAACTGAAACCTATAAATGATATATGTTAGAGTGTGCTGCTAAAAGTAAAATAAAGGAGTTGTTAAGCTTACAATTAACTGAACAAACCGAAAAATAGCAGATGTTACATGAGGGAGAAGAAAACAAAAAAGTACTGTGCTTGAGTAAATGAAAAGAAAGTTGTAGGGATTGAAATTAATGATAATATTAATATGAACCACAAATAAAGCATATTTAGCGCAAGTTATTGGCAGTAAAAAGAAGCTGGAAAAGAATGATTAATAAAAATGAAAAGCTGAGGTCAATACCTTTAATTTGGTATATTACATGCCCTATTTGAGAGACGTGAACAAATTTAGCTAAATTGGCGCCCCCTAACGGCTACGAAGAGTGAAATTTGAAAAGAATAATTAACAGAAATGAGGAGCTGAGGTCAATACCTTTAAAATGGTATAATACTTGACCTGTTGGGGGGGATAGATATATTGCCCCTCCCTGCCCCCAGAGCCCTCCCCCTATGGTTACAGAGTGAATAAATATTGGAAATGAGGATCTGAGGTCAATACTTTTAAAATGGTATAATACTTGACCTGTTGGGGGAGAAACAGATATATTGCCCCTCCCTGCCCCCAGTGCCCTCCCCCTATGGTTACAGAGTGAATAAATACTAGAAATGAGGAGCTGAGGTCAATACCTTTAAAATGTTATAATACTTAACACATTGGGGAGAGGAAGAAAAAAAAATGCCCCTCCCTGCCCCTAGAGGCCCCCCCCTATAGTTACAGAGTGAATAAATATTGGAAATGAGGAGCTGAGGTCAATACCTTTAAAATGGTATGATACTTAACACAATGGGGAGAAAAATTATTAGATTGCCCCCCCCTGCCCCCCAGACCCCCACCCCCTAATCGTGTCGAACTATCCAATAGGAAAACCGTGTTGCTAGCGGACTGCGTTTTTTTTAATTCAGAATTTTTGATAGGCACTACTTTTTTGAAACGGTAAAAATCGCCTCATATAACTTTATTTAATGACTCAAGTCGAAAACCATTTCAGAAATGTGGTGACCATCGAGAAATCTGAATTTAAAAAAAAAATAGCCCACTGGAAACACTGTTTTCAAATTGAATAATTTGATATGACGCCGACGATGTATTCAAATTAATACTTTTACGAGAGATTAAATAAAACTGAAACAATGTGCAGTTCATCACGGTGTCTAATTCATTACTTTTCATAATACAGTTTATTATTTTCTTCCACTTTTTACACTTTTGTTAAATTTTCAATTGAGTTTTTGCGTTTCACGAGCTTAGATTTTTCTTTTTTTCATATGGAAACTGTGTGACTGTTTGGAATATTTATTATTATTACTATACAGCAAAAAAGTCCCCTACCGGCCGGACAATATACCTAGCTTAATGAGTTTTCTACCTGTCCGCGATGTGAAAGTCGTCTGATCGCGGGACACCTGGCAACACTAACTCGAAATCTACTAGTTTGTCGCGGAAAAAATATGTCAGATCTTTAAAAAATCTTTAAAAATTAATTTCATTTATTACAATAACATAATAACAACGATATTTTATAAATTTAAAGAATATATTGCGTAAAGATATACTTTGTCAAAAAATAGTGTGTATTAAACTTTGTGCAGAGATATAGTTAAGGTTAAACTTTTAAAAGTTTCAATCCGGTCTTACACTCAGTGAAAAACAATGTATAATATATTGGATGGTAAAGATAACAAATCCGGAAGTATCTCGCGCACTAGCGGGGTTGTTGCTATAGTAATATCGCACAACCCGCTTCAACTTGAATTGTATGGTAACAGGATTATTCATGTTACTACGATTTAGGGCATCATTAGTAATTGAATTTCCATTCATTACACATTGCAGCTGAATGTACGATGTCGTTATCGTGGAACACTCGGCTAATGCACCAGCGGAATGCAGGCTTGTTAGTTTGACCTTCATTTTTAATCCGAAATTTCACAGTCACACCGGAAATTTCGAAAGAAGAATTTCTATTTTATGTGGTCGCTAATTGACTTTAAATAAATAAAGCAAAAATACTATTCTTTATTGCAGGTATGACCTCGAAGTGACTGAATAAAAATGGAGGCCAAACTGCCAGCCCTGGCTGAATTGCTGTTTCGTTATCTGAATCTATGAAAATCGTCAACGCTAAAATTGGTTATACAAATGTGACGCTGCCTACAGGACTATTAACTATTACTGTTATGGAGTATATGATACGAATTGAATATTTCCAACTGAGCGAAAAAATGCCCAGGCTGGGAAACGAACCCAGATCCTTGTCTTACAAGGCCAATTCGTATGAGTCAATTCGATTCTTGTGCTGCGGTTCCATCTTGTGCTGCGGTTGTAGCCTTGACAACGTGTGATAGTGAGAAGTGCCAGGCTGGGTATCGTTCCAAGTGGATCACTATCCGAACGTCGGTGCGCTATACAGATGATTCTGGTTTGAGTCCCGGCTCGGACACTTGTTGGATTCCGCTGTTGGATGAACGACTTTTAAGCAATTAAAATTTGAAATATTATTGAATGCAAGGCGTGAGGAATTTTCTATAGAAAAAATTTCAAGAAACATACATATATTTATTCAATTATCATCGATGCTGGAATCTATTTCGTTTTCAAATTTGCCCCAGAGTCGGTGTCTCACGGAAAGATATTTCATCTGGTGCTGCGGTTGTAGCCTTGACAACGTGTGATAGTGAAAAGTGCCAGGCTGGGTATCGTTCCAAGTGGATAACTATTCGAACGTCGGTGCGCTATACATATGACCCTGGTTTGAGTCCCGGCTCGGACACTTGTTGGATTCCTCTGTTGGATGAACGACTTTTAAGCAATTAAAATTTGAAATATTATTGAATGCAAGGCGCGAGGAATTTTCTATAGAAAAAATTTCAAGAAACATATATATTTATTCAATTATCATCGATGCTGGATTCTATTTCGTTTTCATATTTGCCCCAGAGTCGGTGTCTCACGGAAAGATATTTCATCTTGTGCTGCGGTTGTAGCCTTGACAACGTGTGATAGTGAAAAGTGCCAGGCTGGGTATCGTTCCAAGTGGATAACTATTCGAACGTCGGTGCGCTATACATATGACCCTGGTTTGAGTCCCGGCTCGGACACTTGTTGGATTCCTCTGTTGGATGAACGACTTTTAAGCAATTAAAATTTGAAATATTACTGAATAGAAGGCGTGAGGAATTTTCTAAAAAAAAAATTTCAAGAAATATGTAGATTTATTCAAGGTATGAAATGCTAAAAAAGCAGAGTAACAATGATGAAATAAATAGACTTACATTTTAAAAGCAAAAGTCTATAAAAAATTCTGGTGCAATTGTATCAGTTGTGGATTTGAATTAACATACATAAATTATATATCACCCCCCCCCCCCCCATAAAGTGTTAAGGGGTCTCAGCATTCTTAAAGCTTCAAAATTTTCGAACTTTTATTTTTTTTTTAGATGTTACACTCCTATCATTTCTGAACATTTTGATATAATTGTCTCCTTGAAATTCCCATTTGAACAGAATTTATTGCTTTTAAAATTATACTCGCTTAATAGCTGAAGCGGCGTTTCCGAATCTTTGAAGTCATTTTTCTCCAAATGACGTTTTTGGACATAACGCGAACGATATCTCAAAAACTTCTGAATATTTTTTCACGCAATTTTCAAAACATAAGTTTCATGTTACTCTATATAAACTGAACCTTAAATTTTCTTTTTATTGTTCAAGCAAATATTTTTTTAGATGATTATACTGTTGAAACTTTTAAAAATTTGCAATAGCTAAATACAACTTTGTATTAAAAATATAAAAATGCTTTAAATAAACATTTATTTAGGTTCAAGGTAATTATTACAATCTGAAGTATAAGTAGGCACCAAAATTTTTATTGTAGTAACAAAAGTTATTTTGCAATCCAGCGCGTAAGTTGTTATTCTAATTTTCTACTCGTCAAATGTCTGACAGTTTGGAGCCCCCTGTAAATGCTAATTCTGCATCTTGCAAATTTTTAAATGCATGAAATGAAAGAACATACTAATATCTTCCATCCCAATAAAAATTTGTGTTTTAAAATTGTATACATTTCAAGATATTAAATATTGAAAATTGTCTTTTTTTATACTTTTTTTTTCATTTTTAAGAGTCCTGAGACCCCTTAACGTGACAAATAGGTAATTCTAAAATAGCTAGTTTTAACTTTAGTTTCAGTACAAACCATACACTCTTATTTCAAACCACTATTTTATTTTTATGTAAGCATGTATTTCACTTATTTTATTAAGAAATTCTTCTTTTCGAATAACTTTATATTGCCGCAGTCGGATTGCTTGGTATGGTTGTTTTAGTTTGAAAGGTAAAGTTTCAATTGCAAAATTGCTCCGAATGTTGTTATAAATTAATTTAATAAAAGTTATGAAATTTTAATTTTTACACGGATTTTCGGTCTTACATGTTAGATTTAAGAAAATATTATTTTTTTCTCCAGAGATTCAACAAAACAAAACATTTTATAGGAACGTTCTTTTAAAGTATTGTTATGTTCACAGCTGAAAATCCTCCATTTTTATGAAGTTAAAAAATTATAAAAAGTTATAAATCAAATTTATAAATTGAGAAATATATAAAAAAACATGCAGTTTATAATGTTGAGATGTCTGCATGCAGACCAGATATTATTACAAATAAGGTTATCTGTGCGAAATATGCTCACCGATTGTCAGTCCAGGTAGCTTAACCCTTTCCGGCGCGGTGTCCTTAAGAAAGGACACAAAATTTTAATTCTAAAACTGACAATCGGCACCAAGAATATTTAACTAAAATTTTCATATTATAATGAACATGAAAATAAGCAAGTTCGTATTTTCTAATAAATTCGTTTGTAAAATGCGGCGTGAGTCCATTATTTCATCAGTTTATAAACAGAATTACCCCTCGCCGGTAAGGGTTAAATGATAGATTATTGTCAATGTAAGCCAACGATCTTAGTTCGATTCCCGGGTTGGGCATTTTTTCGTTCAAATGGACATATTCAATCCGTATGATAACTTTACGAATCAGTATAAATGTGTTAAAAATAATAGTATATCTACGTACCCATCATTTATGTGGAGTTCCTTTACCTGCGATTTATTCTGTTCAGCTGTCTACATGACAGACCAGATGTTATTACCAATAAGGTTATCTGAGCGAAATATGCTCGCCGGTTGTCAGCCCAGGTAGCTTAAACGGTAGAGCACTGGCAATGTAAGCCACGGTCTGGGTTCGATCCCTGATTGAGCATTTTGTCCCTCAATTGTATATATTCAATTCGATCGATTGTATGTTTATGACAGTCAAGAGCTAAGACCTTTTCTTGAAAATTTTCAGGTGTGCCGTTTACAATAACACAAATAATAGTATATAATGTTCTACACGTGGCACTAAATCTGTGGTCATAAAATTAGGACCTTATTAAAGATTTGGCCATAATCCTTTTCCAAAAATAGTTTTCTGTGTTTTAATCAAAGACTTTTAAGATACATAGACCGGCAATCCCCATTCAATAGTATGCGAAATCATGGCAGCTATCTGAAGTAAACTGAAACACCTGAACCGCGAGGTTTGTACGTCAGCTGTCGTTATTTACCATTAAGTGCTATGGCTAGAATGAGCTTAAAAATTAATTTTTATCAATATATATGAAGGTTATGGCATATTTTTTTACATGAAGATATTTTTTATATCTAAATATGCGTTTTAAATATTGAATTTTTAATAATAAAGTTAAATAAAGCGATTTATTAATAATTTTATCAAGGGAATGTTTGTAAAAGATTATCTAATTTTAACATGCCTTATAAAACTAAATAAAGGCGAAATTTATATGGAAACATATTGTTAAGGATTAGAATTCCACTTTTTTTTAAGTTTGACTTAAAAAAGTAACTGGTAGGAAAGTTCAGATTAAAGGTACTAACTGTAACATAATATAGCAATTTACAAAATTTTAAATTACTTGTAAAGAAATCTACGTTTTTTAAACTAATTTTTATGCAAAAAGGTAATTAAAAAATGCATATTAACGAAAGTAACACTATATTTTTATTCTTGGAGGATGTTTATTGAAATACTTACTAGCTATATGAAAAAAAAACAAAATAAATTATGAATAATAAGGTATTTCTTTTTTTTTAAAAGGCCTAAATGAAATAGGGTAGACTAATACTTAATGATCCGCAATGAAAAAATACGCTGACGAAATCATTTTCTTAGGTAAATTAAAATGTAAAACATATATACTGCCGTACAACAACTGTGTTCAAAAATCCTCAGTTAAACTGACAGTTTGCAGGTCTATGTATTTTAAAAGTCTTTGGTTTTAATCGCAGAATTTTGATATTAATATGGTCAAAAATATTTTTCAAAAATGTGGTTCCATAAAACATTAAATTATTCAACTTCTTCAGCTCTATCTAACTAAAAAATTGATTTTTCTAAATTCGACTTTTTATTTATGCCCTACAATGGCATATCAAGGGTTGTGTCATAAAACACAGAGGGTCACTCTTTTCAGATAGAATTTCATTGCTTCATGTAATCTCTAAATATTTTTAAATCAAGCCTACTACATTAATTTTGTGATTTATTCAGCTTCTGCGTCCCCACCGTACTACTGCCTCAGCAACATTTAACCTCTTAATTCTTGCTTCCGTGATATCCACGGGCTGTTTGTTTTGTCCAGATTGTTTGATTCCCACCAGTTTTACAAAATAGTGTATTTGCCTTTATTCCAGTATCATTTTACCTGTCATTAAATCAGGTGAATATATTTTTTTCAAACAAGTGGTGCAACAAGCAATCTGAATTTTTAAACCATAATTTAATGCAACAGTTAAGGGTTAAGCAAAATCACTGAACCTTCACTCGGTTCCGATGTGAAATACGTGGACTTAATTCATCTAGGGCAGCGGCTATTAAACTGATGTACGCCCATCGCAAACATTAAGTGGTGAACTATTTAAGATGAACAAGTGAATAACGAGGTTGTCCAATGGTTTTTAAATTTCCCATTTTATGTAGAAAAATTATATTTTTATTTTAAGTTGATTTTCAAATTATTCATTTGAGTTTCACAATGCATGGGTTACACTTTGATGTAACATTTTAAAATGTAAAATTACCGTCCTTAGACAGAATAACGCATGTCGAAAATACGTGAATTACGTCTCTCATCGACATTTTGTAAACTTTTGTTATAAAATTGATTATTCCATGTGTAGTGAAAAACGTGTGAACCAGCTGAACCCACTTATGTGAGTACCAGAATTGGTGGACCAAAAATATCTGTTGAAAATATGTGGGAAATATGTACGCATTCTGGGAAAGCCCAAAAATTAAAAGATTAAGTTAAAATCTATAAATCTCAGCTCAAAGAAAAACATTGAAGGATTCCATTGAAAAGATTAATTCTAGAACCGAAATGAGTGTCACTTTGATGTCGATTTGAGCCAGACGTTTTTTCATAAAATAAGTAGATTATGCTCTTGGCCAAAAAAATATGTTAAAAATAAGTTAAAAATTTTTAATTAAAAATTCTGGTATCAAATTTGTGTATTAAACTAGAGTAAAATTTCTCGTGGTTCGGGTGCTAATAGCTGCGTTTGATATTGCATATATGAAAAAGAATATCTTTTTGGTAGGGTTTTTTTTGGTAGGTGTATAGGTTTAAAATTATTTTGAGGCAGTGTTTATATGTTTCAAGACAGGCAGTTATTATAAAACATTCAAATACTAAACTGAAATGCTAGATGAGAAACGATTTATGCAAATGTCGTTATGATAGTTAAAAAAGTTTCATTATTTAGTTGAATTAAAATTATTTTGGATTATCACAATCATACGTTTTTTCGATAGCTGTATTGGATTCATGTATGAAAAGTCTAAGCCAGGACAGGAGGGGTACAGAAAGAAAATATTTTGGGAACAACAATCTAATAGGAAAATATGGTTTGATATATTAAATAATATATTTTAAATTGAAAGGAGAGAAAAGTTTCAAGTTGGTAAAGTTGATTAACTGAAAAATTGAGGCGTTGGTGATTTAAAGCGGAACTTGTCTAAGATAAAATTTAAAAAAAGTATCATGGAAGACTGTAGTAACCCAACAAAGAAACAGTGGTCCATCGGCTGGAAAAAAGATGGCAGCCAGCACTGCCATGAGCGGTAAAGTACAATAGTGCCAATACTTAAACCTGTCAAAAAATGTCCGTGCGGAATGCAGCTGGCCCATCAGTGATGGCCAACACCAGGCCAGCATTGGTATGCCATCACATTACTTTAATCCGGCACTTTTCCTGCAGTGCTAGCACCTATCCCACTGCGATTCCTTTGCTGGCACAGCACTTTCCATTACAAAAATTTCTTATAGAATTCTATAAAAAAAGTATAATAGAATTATGACTCTTTTTTTCTATAATCTAGTTTCACCAAGAGCTACAGAAATACCTGTAGAAGTGTCTATAGAAATATTTGAACTCGCAGCTGTTTCCACGTGGCTACCCTCCCAAGTACTGACCGCGCTCGATACTTTTTGGTTTTCGTGATCGGACATGAACAAGTACTTTCAGTGTATGCTATGACCGCTCGTAGTTTTCAAGCTCTCATTACACTACTTCAAGTTTGTTCTTTTGTGATTTACGTTCCCAATCATTAAACTGGTATAGAAATTATTGTATTGTATAGAAATCCCATACGTTTTATACGCTTTTTTTTATTATTGATTCTGAACTGTGTAAATTATGAAAACCGAAGTCCTTTGTAATTTAGTAAAACCAGATTTAAGGAGTAAAAACGTGCATTGAAATTAAGAATTTATTTATTTATTCATTTACTTATTTATATTGTTGGTGGCAGTGGTGCTATATTATTTACCTTTTCAAAAAAATTAGCTTCACAGCTTAAATTGAGTTAAGATATTTATTTCAGATTTGTGTTCAAATACTCAGTGTCTTCGACATTCGCAACGCCACCCAGCGTAAGGGTTCCCAGCAAAAATACTGCAAAAGTTGTGCACTTACATGTAGTGGTGGGCCAGCGCATGAGATAAAACGGAAGCTCACCAGAATTTTAGCTGATGATTTCCGACAGCAAAGTTGACTGAAGCTGTCCAGCAGTGGTCATACAGTGTTAGACCACTAGGCAGCACTTCTCCATCATTGCCAGCTCCTATCTTGCTGCTGGCCAGCAATTTCCTCTTTGCTGAGAACTAATGCATTACCTTACAGGAGCTCAGCTCACCTGTAATGTTTCTGAAATTAGCTTTAGTATGAAACATTAAAGAAATTGTCAAAAAAACAGAAAATTGAATTAACCTCCATTTTCAAAATATGAAACAAGTATAATTAACCCCTTAACAGTCATATTAAATGACGTTTAAAAATTCAAATTACTTATTGGCACCACTTTTTCGAAAAAGAAATATTCACCTTATTTAATGACAGGTAAAATGATACCATAATAAACAAATTACAATATTTTATAAAACTGATGGAAATCGGACAATCTTAATAAAAGATAATCCGTGACTATAACGGAGGTGATAATTAAGGGGTTAAATAGTATTTTGCATACATCGTCTCGTAGTTTTTAACCCCTTAACGCTGGAATTAAAATACGGTTTAAAGATTCAAGTTGCTTATTGACACCACTTTTAACAAAATGAAATATTCACCTTATTTAATGGCAGGAAAAGCGATACTAAAATATAGCCAATTTCACTATTTTATAAAACTGGTGGGAATCAAAGAATCTGAGTAAAAGACACAACCCGTGAATATGACAGGAGCGTTGACAACAACGTTTTCAAACGTTGACAACAAATTGTGGACCTGCATAACACTTAAGATATCTTTTTGATAACTTATGTAAATAAATTTTGAAACTTCTACTTTCTCATAATTATTATAATCCGGAGAATCAGGCCCATTTTTTCAATTAATTTTAGAGTCGATGATTTCGGCATATATCATGATTGAGATGAAGCAGAAAACAAAACTGCTAGCCATCTGGCGTACCTGCGGACTTATAGCCTTCGTAATGTGGTTCAGTCTGCAGTAAAGTGAAATGGATGGCAAATAGATTATTGATGTTGCTTCGACTTAAGGAGTGTCATCAGTAGTCGAACTTCCATTCATTTCACATTACAGCGTAGCTCACATTGTTTCTATTTTAACCCCTGAATTCTCCCTCCCGTCATATTCACGGGCTGAGTCTTTTACTCAGATTGTATGATTCCCACCAGTTTTATAAATAGTGAAATTGGCTATATTTCAATGTCGTTTTACCTGTCATTAAATAAGGTGAATATTTCGTTTTAATAAAAGTGGTGCCAGTAAGGAATTTGAATTTTTTAACCGTAATTTAATTCAAGCGTTAAGGGGTTAAATGAGTAGGAGCTATAGCCATTTGGTAGGACTCCTACGTCTGACTTGAACATGTTGCTAGGAGGACACACGCCACTGGTGCGCAATGTAACTGGGAGTTTCCATCTCTATTGACTATTTTAACCATCTAATCGATCATATGTACCAAAATCATTGGTGCTAATATTGTTTAAAAAAATGTGATGGTTATTAAATTTCCTCCCGATTATTAAATTTTACTGTTCACGCGTGTATGCATTGCGTGAAATATTAGATTTTCCTTAGCATAGCTTATTCAAAAGTCTTCATATAACTACATAGTACTAGTATCGGAGAAAATGTAAACTTTATGGTTGGTCTCATAAAAACAAGTTTGTGATCCGCTGTTCTAAGGGTTAAAATCTTTGATTTTGATGGAATATTTGTTCCATATAGGAGTCATGCAACTTTTAAATAATTTGCCTTTAGATTATTACTTTTTGAAACTTTAATAAGTATTTATATATAAAAAATATGATAAATTGTTTTATTCTTTTTTTTTTGCTTAGAATTGTTAAAAGGATAAAAATATGTATATGTTTTAAAGTTTTAATTATCTTCATGCTCATTAATCGATATCAAATAAGTTTTCGTCAGACTTTCATATTACTTACTCATATACAAACATCTAATGAATAAAGCCCACACAGCACACACGTAGATATTTCGTTTATTTAGAGCGGTTTACATCTAGAATACATACATGTACATCAAAATGATGTTCATTCAAAACCGTAAGATGGATGGTTGAACACATTATATTCATATAACATTTATATCCCAACAATCTATGGACCAACATAATATGGAGGTAGACTTAACGTTCATTCTAAAATATAAACTGGATTGTCAAAGAAACTACGTCAACATGACGTTTATATACCAACACTTTATGGAGGTAGACACAGCGCCCTCTATAAAGAGCGCTAAAAGAGTCAAATATCTTACTTCCGATACACGTTTTCGTGTGGCAACATGAGCTTTCTGTTGTTTTGTAAACACGCCAGACGCGACGCCATTATGTTATGCACGCAGATGTTTATGCATTTTTTGGCTGGTTTAATTTAGACTATCAAAGTTCAACTTGGTTTTTAATTTTATAAATTTTTAGTTGTATCAAACAGTTAGCATTTACAACAACCACTGAATCTAATAATAGAAGTAATGTTTACTTTACTTTAGGTTGTGCATGGTGTTGTTTGAGATTTGGATTAAATATCAAGCAGGATTATATGTAAGTAAGTCCTTTGATTTCTTTTTTTTTTTCAGGTTTTTATTTGCTATTCTATTTTGGTGCTTTTTGTAGCATTTACGATTTTTAACCTTATCTTTAAAAAACTACAAAGAAATTAGCCATATAAATTTTTTATTAACTCCTCAAATTTTATAATCTTCTCTATCCCTATCATATAATTGACTGATCATAGTAATCTCTATACTGGACTTACATGGTTACTCATCGGTTTTACATTTAAAATGTTTTGATTTTTCAGTGAATCTTAATTTTGTATATAAAACTTTACAAAGTTTGGATTATATTTAACAACAGTCTGTTTTGGCAAAAGAAAAAAAAAGAGAATGTTTATTATCAATAAAAACTTTCAAATGGTGAATTTGTCTTGAATAAAAGAAAATAATGCTAACAAATTAGATCCAATGAAAACAAGGATAAGTTAACAGTTTGCCTAATAATAATAAATAATTTTTTAACATTGAAAGTAACTCATCATTTTATTATGTTGTTAAATTACGTTATTAAAAATTTATTGTTTCATGAAAAAGGTTTCTTAATCTCAAAAGTTTATTTTCATATATTTAATTTTATCTATTCAATGTATTTTAAGTTAAATCTGCATATCTTGTTAACGATGGAATGATTGTTTACATTTATTGAAAAAGCATTGATACCGAAATAATAGGGGTTCTCCATTTGAAATACATATTTACAAAATTTTATTTAAATTAATATTTAGGTGCATTTCTTTTACAAGTATAGCTACTATAGATTTTTCTTATAGCATAGGTCCTCAGTTTAAATGTAATTATCTATTAAATTAAAAATTTACCTTTTTTTTTTTTTTTTTTTTTTTTTTTCAAAAAGCATTTACTTATTATTCTTACTATTTTTGAAAATGGGATTCATTATCAAAACATGAAATACTTTCTATGGAAGATTCTTTGATTTGAGTCTATATGTTTGAGTGTATAATAAAATTTTTGACGAATCAATGAATTCAATAAATTCAGTGGTCAAAATATTATATTAGAAGTAACGAGAAACTATAGTAGGTCCTAGTTTTGACATTGTTTGTTGTGTAATATGCTATTTTTTAGAACACATAATTTAGGGAGTAATGTAATCTAAAAAAAATAAAATAAACTAGTTTGTACGGAGCATCAATGTTATTTTTGACGTTATGTCCAGAAACAGTATCTCAATCAATACAAAGTGTACCAGTGGAGATGTGCGTCTGGTGGATCAGCTGGTGCCGGGATAGATCTTCAAATTTGAATGCTCTCAGAAAATCACAGGTGTGTAGTTTTATTATAAAATAAGTAACTACCATTAGTGATCTTCTGCAAGCAACTGGAATTTGTCTGGTGTCCTTTGACGGTATGCTTTTTTGCAACGATTATGGATTCAGCATCGAAGATTTAAAAAAATCTGTGTGTATGTAGGACTCCCATTGCTTTCAAAAGAGGAGATAATAAAGTAAGTTTATTAAAGTAACCTCAATAATAATATTGGCGCTCCCTACGAACTAGTTTTTTTAATCACATTACTCGCTAACTTATATTTTCCAAAAATAGTATGTTACGCTACAAACTATGAGTACACAATAAGAAAAGTAAGTACAAGAATTATTTAGCTGAAAATATTTTTAAATGCCCATGTAATAATAAAGTAAAATTGTAAATATAATGTGAAATAAACATTTATATATGTCAGTCTGGGGCATAAATAAAATCTGCCGCTAAGTAAAAATAATAGTATGGGACAACCCTACGTTATACTCCCACCTTGTTAGTTACCAGAGTAATTACACTATTTGGTTTGATTTTAAAAGATAAAAAAAGGGGGGGGGGAGATATGATGTTTTTATATAATAAAAGTTTCTGTTTTTGAAAGTAAAATAATTAAAAAAAATACATTTTTAAAAAATAAAGCATTTATGTTGTTTTAAGATAATAAAAAGTATTTTTTCCCTGATATTTTCTTATGTTAATTATATTTACTGTCATCAAAGCAGTTACACGATACAGTTGGTATGACTTAAAATACACTTATTACAGTTTAGCTAATATTGCTAATAATTTGTGCTTTTTACCAATAATTTTGATACTTTAAAATATTTTTTAAAATCATAAACTTTTCATGAATAACGTTTTCTTGTAATTTACAAAAATAAGATGCAGAAGAGTCTGGGTATACACATACTGTTCCATATTACACATATATATGTAAACATTACATAGATATGATGTATATATATGTACATATTACATAGATATGTGTAGTTTAAATACGTACATATTACATAGATATGTGTAGTATATGTACGTACATATTACATAGATATGATGTATATATACATACATATTATGTCTAGGATATGATCTATATGGACATAGACATCCGTTTTACATAGATTTATGTCAGATCTGGATGTCCAACAAACGCTATATGGATGTATTCGGATAGACATCTGATGGTAATATCTACGTAGATACTATGTAATATGGAATTCCTTGGATGAATTATGGACATGGTATATGGATGTACTTTACGTTATATGGATGTCATATTTACCAATTTGTGCTGTGTGGGAAGCATTTTCTAAATTATTCAAGTGTTCCCGGAAATAATATAAAGACATTTATATATATAAAATTAACTTTTTGTTTGATGTACGTTGTGCTGTGAAAATTTAAAATGTTCACGCGAGCGAACTCTGTGTTCCCACAAGAGCTTGCAGGGTAGATAGAAAAATAAAAGAACTACAGAGACGATTTGTGACTGTGAATTTAATCCTTAAACGAAATGATTCACGAGATAAAAATTTAATAGGCGTAGTAAACAGCTAGTTTCCCATTTTTGTCATTTCCTTATTTCGAAATGTCATGTTCATCAGAGTTGCCAGTATGAGCTTTAAACCCTTGAGAGGTGGTTGGATATATTATATACCACCTACGATTATTTAATTTTCTGACTTTAGTTGATAAAAGTCGTAAATTTGCTTTTTTTATACAGAAACACAATTGATTGCCCTTAAACGGTTAATTTTAATCCAAAATATCCAACTCATAACGGATAAATTTGAATGAAGAATTTTTACTTTTAGTGCAGGGGTGGCCCACTTTGGTACGCCGGATAAAACTAAATTTTTAAGAAACAGCCAACTTCTTGAATCGAAGTGATTCGATGATTAGATAAGGCAATGAAACTATAAAATTTTAGTGGTGTCCGGCGTGCCACAGTTGGCCACTCCTGTTTTAGTAATTATCTTAGTAAATAACACATAAAATACTATTCCTTATTTCTAGTGTGAACACCAAATTTCAGAATAAAAATGGAGGCCAAACAGGCAACCTAGGCTTTCATACAAAAAATTCCTTACAATATTATTTTCTTTATTTAGTGACAGATATTTAGTGATTTCTTAAATATAGAATTAGAAAATGGAGAAACCGCACATGAAATCCTCGAACGCAAACAATCCAACCTAATTATGGTCACTGTTATCACCAATATTATTCAACAATGCAGATCAAGAGCTTCAACAGTTCAGAACAGAGTTTTTACACAGTTCAGAATCAATAATAAAACTAGTATGTTGTGGCCATCACAAAACTTTCTTCTATATAAATCACGTCAATTAAATCATTTAAATAGTACAAGAAATTACAAGAATTTAGCACCAATTCATATCAAAGTATATCTGAATTTGAAGTTTGATGAAAATTCGTGCATTAGTTCTTGAGATAGAGCTACAGCGGGAATTCTGAAAAATGTAGCATAGCAGCGCCACCTGTTGAGCGATTTACACTAAAAATAAACAGCACTAAATGATATCAAGGTATACCTGAATCTGAAGTTTATTGAAAATCTAAGCGTTAGTTCTTGAGATAAAGCTATTGCGGAAATCGCAAAAAATACAGCATAGCAGCGCCACCTGATGAGCGATGTACACCAAAAATTAAACAGCACTAATTTACACGTCAATTCACGTCAAGGACTAACTAAATCTGAAGTTTAATGAAAATCCGTGCAATAGTTCTTGAGATACAGCTCTTGCGAAAATCGTGAAAATGCAGCACAGCAGCGCCACCTGTTAGGCGATTTACACCAAAAATAAAACAGCACTAATTTATATCAAGGACTAACGAAATCTGAAGTTTGATGAAAATTCGTGCATTTTTTCTTGAGTTAGAGCTATTGCGATAATCATGAATAATGCAGCATAGCAGCGCCACCTGTTGGGCGATTTTCACAAAAACGTAATCAGCACCAAACTATATCTTGGGCTAACTGAATCTGAAGTTTTATAAAAATCCGTGCGGTAGTTCTTGAGATATAGCTATTGCAGAAATCGTGAAAAATGCCGCATAGCAGCGCCACCTGTCAGGCGATTTTCACCAAAAACTAATCAGGTCTAGTTTATATCAAGGTATAACTAAATAATAAGTTTTGTAAAATTCTGTGCATTAGTTCTTGAGATAGAGCGCCCACAAAAGTTTTGTCACATACAGACTCACAGACAGAGTGACAGAGTGACAGAGTGACAGAGTGACGGAGTGACAGACAGACTTACAGACAGACGTTTTCTAAAAACCATCAAATCGTGTTCTGGGCATTCTAAAACGTGTAAATCCGTCGAAAACCGGGAGTCGAAAATTTTCACGAATCCAATACTTTCTTCTTGTAAAGATAGAAGAAAGTAAAAAGCTTATGAAATATAAAGGATTTCTATACAATACAATAATTTCTATACGAGTTTAATTATTGGGAACCTAAATCACAAAAGAAACAAACTTGAAATAGTGTAATGAGAGCTTGAAATCTACCAGCGGTCGTAGCGTACGTTGAAAATACTTGTTCATGTCCGATCACGAAAACCAAACAGCATCGATCGCGGTTAGTACTTGGGAGGGTGACCGCGTGGAAACCGCTGCAAGTTTAAATGTTTTTATAACTCTTGGTGAAATTAGCTTATAGAAAAAAGAGCTATAATACTTATAGACTTACTTTATAGAATCCTATAAGAAATTTTTGTAAGGGAAAGTGCTGGGCCAGCAAAGGAATAACAGTGGGATAGGTGCTAGCACTGCAGGAAAAGTGCTGGATTGAAGTAATGTGATGACATACCAATGCTGGCCATCATTGATGGGCCAGCTGCATTCCGCACGGATACTTTTGTGCTGGTTTAAGTAATGGCACCATTGCACTTTATCGCTGATCGCAGTGCTGGGTGCCATCTTTTTTCCAGCTGATGGCCTACTGTTTCTTTCTTTGCTGGTTAGTACTTTAGTTGAGTGTTTCTGAAGTAAAAAATCTATTTTAATGAAGTCGTTTCAATATCAAGAAATCAATTTAGGAAAAAGATTTAAAAAAAATCGTTTGCTAGCTATGTCATCACGTTCTAATATTGTTTTATTCTGAGGGGGATCTCTTGTCATCTGAAATTAATTCTTATTATTATCATCCATAAAGTGAAGGCTTTTTTTAAGCCATGCAAACTAAAATTTCAGTAAATGCAAAGTCTTTTGGGTGTATTTATTGCATTTTTCTGCGTATTGTCAGGTAAATCGTATTTTTCTGTCACACTTGCTGAAGAAAAATGCATTCTTATTTTAAAAGCTGAAATACTTTAATGTAATTACGTCAAAATTATGTATTTTTCTGAAATAAAAACGGTTGCTTCGTTTTATTTCCTATTTTGTTTGCATGCTACATCATTAATTACCCCATTTAACTAAGTGTTTCTATACCTTAAATGCAATGAGAGCATTCTGCGATTTATATTTTTACAATTACATAAAATACGATTTTTCTAAGATTTATATTATATAGAAAATGAAATTTAGAAAATGTTTCTAACAGCTAGGCCCTTCTATTTTAAAAGAAGGCTTCCAGTTTAGACATCAAAACTGAAAGCTTATGGAATTTGAGGTCATTTTCAGATAAGTCACCGCCCCCTGAATTCTAGGCCTGAGCGCTGACACAAAAATGGCGGCTGTTGATGATGGCGGATTTTTTTAAACGTAGGTACGGTCCCTTAAATTTTGACACCAGTATTTTATGAAAGATTTCTCTGACTTGTTTAATCTCAGAAAAATAAAGCGGAAAAATCTTTAAAAAATTATTGGTACGAATATTTTAGGGACCATACACACGCTGAAAAAAATCCGCCTTCGGCAGCCGCCATTTTTATGTCAGCGCTCAGGCCTAGTATTCAGGGAGCGGTGGATTAGTCGCTGTAGATTTAGTTTTCATGAATGAAAGTTTCCGTTTAACCCGGTAGAACGAGCGCATAACCAGGCTATGAATAGTTTTTACATTGACACCAATAAATACAAATAATAATCGTCACCTTATTTAATAGGAGAGAATATCGAATTAAAAGAAGTTGAAGATTACTTTTAACCCTCTAAGTGTTTGGGGCGTAATATTCCGTTCACTAAGCTCCAGTTTTCACAGCAATACAATCAATATTTAAGATAATATAATTCTATAAATTTAATAAATTTTAAATACACTGAAGAATGATTAATACTCTCAAGGATTATATTCATATTTGTAATTAAATTTTTTTTTTATAATGTTGAAAGAATCATACTTTCTTAGCATTTAAAACAAGATGCAAAGAAAACAACATTACAATTTTACCCTTTTGCAAGACGCTTGGAGGGTTAAAACGATAGTGGTGACAATTATAATAACCGTTCGCACTCCGGGTCTATCAGGCCCGGCGCGCGTCCTACCGGGTTAAGAATAATCAGGCAATCCACCCTGGAATATCCGTGGTTAAAGATGGCCGTATACATGCGGTCGTATACAGGCGTTGCCATCGAAATACTCAAGGCCTGAGGACACAAGTTGTGACGTCATCACTAATCGACCGACTTTTCACTAGTGTTGGATTTCCTACCCGGAAATTTTGAATAGCAATTCCCTTTTAACCCTCCGTCTACCAGACGGGTCCATTGGACCCGACAGGTACATACAAAATATTCATGCAAACCAGAAATTTCTTTAAAATAAACTAAGTATATAAACCAGACAAAAATAAGGTAAATAAATAAGTTAAATAGTTTTAAATAAAAATTCTGGTGTAGAACGTTTTATTAAAACTTGAATAAAATTCCCGGTAGATCTAGGGTTAATTTATTAGTGGAATATCTATCATCTTATAAAACAATAGCAGCTACTTAAACTTACTGGTGAGAATTCGGAAACCCTAAATGAAAATTCAGCCACATGCGGAATGCCACAGTGTTGCCGCATCTTGCTGATTTTTTATTAGGGGATTGTAGATTCTCACCAGTAAGTTTAAATAGTTTCTATTGTTTTATAAAATCATAGATATTCCACAAATAAAATAAAAGGAAATTGCTATTGAAAATTTCCTGGTGTGAATTCCAACACTAGTGAGAAGTCGGTCGATTAGTGATGACGTCACAACTTGTGTCCTCAGGCCTTGAGTATTTCGATGGCAGCGATACAGGCCGTATACACTAAACGCTTTTTACATTTAGTATATATTTTAGAATACCCAAAAGACCCAAAAGAATTTTTGGTACTTTAGTATTAACAAGTGTTAATCGTGATTTCTTTTTTTTTTTTTTTTTTTTTTTTTTTTTTTTTTACTATTTATAGCGACCTTTATTGATCTGAAATGTTGAATGTTCGATTTAATTTGTTTTATTGATTGATTTATTTATTTTGTAAATTTGGATTTCGTTTGCCGATTTAGTTATGGAATATTGCACAAAAAATGCTGAATTATTTACATTGTAAGAGCAATCGGACTCCTCTTTTTGGTAATTGGGTTGCATGCATATTCATGAAATATTCATGCTTAAAGTTATTTTAAAATACATGAAAAATCAGTATACTGAAGTACACTTTTCAAACAAATATCATTAAAAGAATTTTGTTTTTTATTCGGCGTTGGAAAAATATAATGTGCGATGTTTAGAGGTTAAACAAATTGCAGTAAAAGCAAAATTTATTGGTGATGGCATTGCCACCATAAATATGATGCCCGCGTTACTCATGGGCATACATTGCTGCCAACCTTCCACTAATCTCCCGTAATGTCTAGATTAATTTAACCCAGGTTAACCACATTTCGAACCAGAAAATTTATTTCATGAAGCATATTTATTTAATTCCAGGTTTCTACGTCGAACGTATTAATTTTCATTTCTTAAAAAAATTTCTGGTTTGAAACGTATTAAACCGGGGTCAAATTAACGCAAGTATTACGGAAGATTAGTTTGAGGTTGGCAGCTATCGCGCATATCTTTTCCTTATGATGCTGCGTTAAGTGCAAACGGGTTCATCTGTCGTAATTTGGTTGCGCACAAATTTTAAAATATCTATGTCTAAAAATACTTTAAAATCCATTAAAAATCAGAAGCATGAGAGACGATTTTCAAATAAAATTCATTTTAGAGTACTTTCTTCTATTCGACAACAAAAAAAAAAATGAAAATGGACAATTTTAGAAATTAAGAAAAAATCCATTAAAAGCACACTTTATGGATTAGGCCCTTGTCACCACCCACGTGATTTCAGCGTTAATAACTGACATGTTTTTGTTTTTTTTTAAGTTTAGATAGATGGCATGCTATCAAGAATTTCACTAAACTGTTAACACTAAACTATAACTAAAACTGCTGCGCCATTTGGTTAATTTTCTTTTTTTTTGCATTGCCTTTAAAATAATATATTATTCTATTACACCCGTCAAACTAAACGCGCATTCTGATGCTTAAAGTTGGGGGATTTTACTATGGTTGCGACTAAGTAACGTCATATTTTCTTATTATATTTTTTATCTTTTATTGACGAGAATGCACAAAGCCCCATTATTGTGATTGCCATATTTTTTCATTTTACTTTATTTTACCTGGAAGACCCTTATGTTTATTATTAGCAAAGTCGAGTAATTGTACTAGTATTCTATTTTTTCCGAACGAATTAACCAAATTTAATCAAAAACTGTACAGCTAAATCCAGGGACCTCACCAACATGCCTCCTTAATTTCAAGCTAACCGGGTGCTTTTTACGGCAGTTATCGCGGAACAGACAGACGGAAACCAAAAACTTTTCGTGTCTCCAGAGTAAGCCTTCACTGACGTTTCTGTAACTAGTAAATCTGCAGATCAGGAGCCTCAACGTCATCTTTGCAAGTCATTGTTTTTTAACACTCATTGCATAATATTCAACTTCCTACAAATCGCTTTTTAAAGTTTTCAAATTACATAAATATTTATGAGCATACAAGATACTTCGTAAAGTTTCAGAAATTAAAAGTGTTAAACAAGTGGTTGTACATTGATGTTCTGAAATTCTGATGAGCTACTTATTCTGGTAACTTTTTAAATCAAAAATTGCATTTCTTCAGGGAGGCTCTGCCCCCCTGAACCCCCCGTAGTCTATTTAACCCTAGAACTACCGGAAATTTTACTCAAGTTCTATAAAAACATTCTACACCAGAATTTTTACTTAAAACTATTTAATTTGTTTATTTAACTTATTATTGTCTGATTTATACATTTAGTTTGTTTTGAAGAAATTTTCTGGTTTGAATAGATATTTTGAATATACATGTCGGGTCCATTGGACCCTTCTGGTAGACAGAGGGTTAAATTTACATTCGTAATTTTTTATTGATTGTGCGGATGGTTATAGTATATCTTAGATTTTTTTTACGCTGTGATTTATAAGGATAAGCATAAGTTTTTTTTTTATAAATTAATAAAATTTAAATTTTAAATAAAATATTCATGTTAACCACACACAGACCATAAATCTTGAAGTGACGCCAAAAATGTAACCCTAAAATAAGCTACATTCGGCACAACACAACGACGTGCTTAAAAAAAAAAAAAAAAAAAAAAAAAAAAAAAAAAAAAAAAAAAAAAAGGATGAAGTCAAAGAAGTCGGTCCCTTCCCTGTTCCACGTGCTTGTTTTGTTTGGGCCGAATGAGGGCATTTAAATCTGAGCGATAACGCACATCGTATTGCAAACTGTTTTTACGGCATACTGCATCTCCATCTATCTCTTTCCTCCGTGAATAATAGTTAATTTTATTTTACCCAAGATCTTTTTATTCCAGCATCTTTGTTTTCGATAAATGACGTCTAATTCACCTGCTATGCGTACTTACTCAAAACTTTTCATCTTGTTATATTAAGAAATACTCGAGAGTTTTCTTTTTATTTCCAATATGCCGCCATATTAATTTTTCTATTCTTAATTTTATTTTTCATTTTACTGTTTCACGACAAAACATTTCAATTGAAAATTGTTTAAAAGAAAATATTATTCCGGGTTTTGATTTTCTTGGCAACAATTAAAGAAATATTGGTAAATGTTATGGGAAAATGTTACGTTATTCTCTATGAAAATAATGAACATTTGTATTTTTAAGCAAAATATTTCAATAAAATAAATAAAATAAAAGAAATATTGCCTATTTTTATTTCTGGGCTAAAATCCTTCTATATGCAAAGATACAAATGCATTAATTCATCTGTTTTGTCGTTGGCTTTACTCAAGCATTATGCACGCAATTATACTAATATTATTAGGACCAAATTGTTGCTAGGCAACAGAGAAAGAAAAGGAAAAAAAATGAAACATGCATTATGTCAAATTGTTAAAACAAAATCCTTTATATTATTGCAAAACATGCATAAAATGCCCCCCAATATTATAAACCTAATTAAAAAAATCTCGCAAATATATTGACAAAATTTCAAACTAATTGGAATAATTTAATAATGTTATTTAAAAATTTCAGCATCAAAAATTTACCATTTAAATCCATTTTTCATATGAGCCATTTCTTTCAACAAATGAAAATCTGAAAATCGTCTGACTTGCCATTGAAAAGCATTATAGAGCAAAATAAAATGTTCCATATTTCCCGAACGAATGAACCAAATTTAACCAAAATCTACACAGCTAAGTCCGGGTACCGCATCAACATGCCCAGTGAATTTCAAGCCGATCGGATGCTTTTTGCGGCAGTTATCGCGGAACAGACAGACAGACTAACAGAAACCAAAACTTTTCGTGTCTCCACAGTAAGACTTCACTGACGTTTCGGCAATAAACAAGCGAATTCTCAAACGGTGACATATTCGATTTCGAAGCCAAACGGACCTGGAACTTAAACATTTGTAACTGTAGAAGTTTCAATTATCTCGCAATTAAAAAGCCGGAGAAAGGGAAAAAAATACTCCGTCTTTTCTTAGTCGAACTTAAAAAAAAAATGAAACTGAAATTTAAATTTATAATGTAAGATCATTATTCTATCCGCAGACAAAAAATATTTCGTACATGTTTCGCACGTGTTTCACCAAATGTTTATTACATTTACAATCCAATTACACAATACTATTTCTACTATATATTGTCCAATTTCCTGAAACTGGCGTTAAGTTTGTTAGAAAACCGTGCATGATGTAAACAACATGTTGGAAATTGCTCGTCAAACGTGGCAAATGAGGTGCGTTCGTACTATAGCTAGTTTTATAATTATTTTTTGCACCCCATATTGTACTGAATGTGTATTTATTTGCAATTCATAAGTGCATAGTCTGTAACATCATTAAAATGCACTTGCAATAATTTTTTCCCATTCCCCTTAATGTAACGGAAAATTTTTGACTGTCCCTGTAATTAAGCTATACATCCGATTTTCATGAAATTTGAAATGGCTCGACAAAATTTTGCAGTAATTATATATTTAAAATTTCAGCCCATTCGGAAAGCTGTAACATCATTAAAATGCACTTGCAATAATTTTTCCCATTGGCTTTAATGTAAAGAAAAACTTTTGACTGTCCCTGTAATTAAACTATACATCCGATTTTCATAAAACTTGAAATGGCTCGACAAACTGTCGCAATAATTATATGTTTAAAATTTGAGACCATTCGGAAAGCTTTAACATCATTAAAATCCACGTGCAATAATTTTTCCCATTGGCCGTAATGTAAAGAAAAACTTTTGACTGTCCCTGTAATTTAACTATACATCCGATTTTCATAAAATTTGAAATGGCTCGACAAAATTTTACAACAATCATATATTTAAAATTTCAGACCATTCGGTTGGGTAGTTTTTGCTCTATTATATGCGAACGGACGGACAGACGGACAGACAGACGGACTGAACGACGACTATAGGTGCTACGTATTTATATAATTACGAACGCACCTAAAAAACGTGCAAGAATTTTTCACCCTTTAAAAAAAATCAAAATATCTCCATGAATATACATGCTATTCGTAAAAAGATGAATTCACATATTGTAGAATATCATAATATATTCTACATATTCGATAGATCATTTTGTGTATTTTTTTACAAGGCAATCTTAAATATTATTATTTTTCTTTGATCTATTGTTGGCCCCCTAATAGTTCTTCTGATCAAATCGCTGTTCATAAATATGAAGACAAACATATTCTTCATAATCCTGAAGTTCCAGAAAAATTCGACAAAGTATATGTTTAAATATTTGACAAAATGTCTTAAATTGAAAGTGTGTGGTGAGAAATAGCTATATAGTGATTCTATGCCTCCTTATTCATAACTCCATTGTGTTGCCAAGTGAGCTACGTTTTAATTTCATATTTTTTGATTGGCACCACTTTTTTAAATGGTAAAATTTAACTTGATTCCGCCTTAATATGCCATAAGGATTTAATATGTCCATAAGGCCAATTTTAGTATTTCAAAAAAGGTGTGCCTTTGAAGAAAGCTGAAGAAAAAAGACTCACACGGTCAACGCTGTGGTACATGTACAAATGATTTTAGTCATTGTAGACAAAATGTGCGTGCACTGATATTGTAAAGAGTCTGTCTACTTTATTTTCAGGTAATAAAATTTCTATTTAATATTTGAACCGCACATTTACCAATCACTTCGTTTAATCTGAGTGGTATTAAACATCATTCTGTGACCCGAAAAGGGAAAAACCATCGAACTATTAATAAAAATGAACTGACATAGCCTTAAAATAGCTAAGCTTCAACTGTAACCGCTTTCGCAGGGGTTGATTAAAGCCGGAAGGAACTTCCGCCAGAAAATTTAAATAGAAAATTTCTGGTTATTTAAACTGCTTATTCATAAAAAATTTCAGTCATACATAATGGCAGAAACAGCTATTAATTTTTACTGGCGGAAGTTTAATTTCGCGGTAGGCAGGACTTGTATTTCCGTCATATTGTGACAACCTAGATAACTTCATATCAGTGTCAATGAAAAATATTATAATACTTGGGTAAACTGAATTTCTTACCAGATTTGTAAGAAAATATATCCATAAATAATGCTCTTAAATAAGACGAAATTTACTATTCAAATTTACTGGTGGGAAGTTTACTCCGGCAAATCAGAAACTGATGAGCAGATTCTTTAACAGTCAGCCTCCATCTTGTGTCAACGTCCTCAGTTACTTCACTCGCTACTGATAGATAGTACACTATATGTTTCCTCCCCTTTATTCATAACTCATTGGAAAAACTCTTGCAAATTTGTAAAAAACGTGTACGAACTCTCGGAAAACACAATAAATAAAAGATTACTTTATAATATCAGAATATGATATTCAGAAAAGGAACTAAATATCTCACTGAACGTATTATTTGCTGCCTGTATCTGAATAACAGCTGAAATTTTGATTATGAAGATAAAATTTTCTGTGAGTATAAATTAATAGGGTCTAAAATTATTTTAACCCTTTCAGGGGCAAGGCATTTCTGCTTTAAAAATGTTCAAATACTTAATTCATACCGCAATTTAAGAACAAATATATTTGAAAATACTCAAAAGCATTTTTTCACGTATATTATGAGATCGAAAGTGTACTAAAAAATTTCTGGTCTCATTTGTTAATTTCAGCATTAAAATTTACCGTTTGCAGACTGCAAACGGCGCCCCTCAAGTAGTTAAGACTATTTCTATTGGTTTTAAATCAGGCTGTTATTATTAAACATTTAAATAAACTTAATGTAAAATATGAATAAATGTATTCAAATGTCGCTGTACTAGTTAAAATAGTTTCTTTATTTAGCTAAAATAAAATGATTTTCGATTATCAAAATCTGACATTTAAATGGATATGTGTGTGGAGGCTGATTTAAGAAAAAAAGTTTACAATTTATGTACGAAAAGTCAATAATGTCATTTAAATAGATGCTGAGATTTTGTTTTAATAAAGTGCTGTCGGACTGATTGATTGAGAAATTAAATATTTGCTGAGGTAAGGCACAAATGGACTAAGGTCAATCTATTAAAAAAAAGTACCATGGAAGTCTGCAGTAACTAATGCAGTATCTTACAAGAGCCCAGTTCACCTATAATTTATTGAACTCGGCTTTAGTATGCAACATTAAAGCAATAGTCAAGAAACATAAAATTAATTTAAATTTAAATTTCGAAGTAGAAAACAAATGCAATTTTGATTGCATTGCTCTATACCTCGTGAAATACAATGCTCAAAATAATTAAATGATATTCAGGTTGTGGATGGATCTTGAGACTGCGGAATTGTTTAGATGATTGATACATGATCAGCAGTCGTGGTAATTTATATGAGAAAAAAATACACATGTTTAGCAGACACAAGTGCATTGCATTGAGAATTTCGATAAAAACGAGAAAAAAAAATACACAATTTGTACATATGAGAAAAAAACGAATAAAAAAAGGTCCTTCAAAGAAAATCGTTTTTACTAGAGGGTAGGGTTTCCCCGGGCGGCTGGCAACGTTGAACACCTTTAAGGCATGACGTCAATGAGGCTGTTGATCAGGTGCTAGGGTATTCTGTTCCACACTTCAGAAGGCCTCTTTCCAGTTCTTTGAGAATTTGTGGGGTTAGTCGGCGGCCAGCAATTTGTCTGGCTAGAGTGTGCTATACATGCAGGGGTGAAAGTGCTGCACCACAAATGGATGATTTTTACCACTAAAGATTTATGGTAATTTGCACCTTTTTAAATTTCAGAAACTATGTCATTAAATAAGGGGGAATTTTATTGGAATTTAATGGTAGCAATCGGTCATTTGTGGCGCAGCTCTTGCATTCCTGCACTCATGTACTGTTATTGGCATGTACGGAGAACACGCTGGGCGTTCCATTCGCATGATTCCTTCTTATAGAAGGGAATCATTCACCAAGTGAGCACGATGTGGCCTGAAATTGTAATCCATTAACATGAAGTCATCTCCGATTTCTGGAACATAAGGGATTACAGGGCTCAGGATCTCATCCCTATATCGCTGGCCGGTCAGAGCTCCATTTCGAATGATGTAGAGGTCATTACGTCAATCAATTGAGATGCCAGCATAGACCATTATTCTCCCACTGCCAAATCTTGTGCTTCCGGTCACGAATGCGGGATTGTTTCTAGTGCCAGTTTCGTTCCAAAAAAAAAAAAAAAAAAAAACGCAAGTTTTCAGGATGAACAGAAAAACGGGACTCGTCAGAGAAAAGAACATTTCACCATTCACTTCTGTTCCAGTTCACATGCTCTGTTGCCCACTCCCCTCGGGCGGTACAGTGCATTGCTGTTAACGTAACCCATACCATTGGTCTGCGAGCATACATATCTACAATGTGGAGTCTGTTTCGGACAGTTTGAGTCGAAACTGTGGTGTCAATAGCCGAGCGAAAGTATTGTTGAAGAAGAGTGGCATTCATATTTTGGTGTCTCCGAGCAGTTAGCGTTAAATAATGCTCTTAATTGGGCGTTGTTGCACGTCTACGACCTTACCCTGCGCTTCAGGCTTCATTCCCAGCCTCCAACAGACGGTAGCTTCTGCTGCTTCAGTTTGTGTTTGCTCCCCTTCTAATCAATCAATAACTTTCCAAGATTTTGATTAGGTTAAATGACTTCGTTGAGACATCGTAAATCGTCGAAACATAGCACTTACTGAATGCCAATCATTGATTTCTGCTTTGTCTTTCAGTAAGTTGAAAGCCAATTTTCATTCGCTGCCGCTAATATGTCTTTTTTTTACGTCAAACTGAAAATTTTATAAAGCCAATTATTGATTTCTGTTTTGCTTCCAGTAAGTTGAAAGCCAAATTTCATTCGCTGCAGCTAATACGTCGTTTTTTATGTCAAACTAAAAATTTTTAAAATGCCAATCTTTGATTTCTGCTTTGTCTTTCAGTAAGTTGAAAGTCAAATTTCATTCGCTGCCACTAATGCGTCGTTTTTTACGTCAAACTAAAAATTTGTATACTCCGAACTTTGAAAATGAGAAAAATTTGCATTTGTGGCTCTCTTCTGCCCTTTTCTGCTAAATAATTTCTTTTATAGCGTTATTTTATATAAGACTTACAATATCCTTTAATTGTTTTGAGCAGTGCAGTTTTAAATTGTTCACAACAAACGATGGTCATTGGTACCACTTGTGATAAAATTTCAGAAACTTATATAAAAGATTTTGAAACATGTATTCCACATAACTATTAAAATCCGGGAAGCTGAATCACGGTTTTTTAATCGAATTTATAGACTATAAAATCGGCATATATGTTTCTTGCGATGAAGTTTATATTAAAACTAATGGTCATCTGGCGTACCAGCGGAGTTATAGTCATCGGAACATCCCTCAGTCTACAACAATTTGAAAGGAACAGCAACTCGATTATTGATATGACTCCGAATTAGGTGTGCCATCAGTAATTGGACTGCCAGTCATTTCATACTGCAGCGTAGTAAACGATGTTTATACGGCAAATAAGCAGGGCTTGTAGAACTATAGTCAATGGCGTTGCCAGAGGGAGCTCCAGATTCACTGTACACCACTAATTTTACTACTACTACTAAGACACCACTAAGTTTACTTCGCCTTAACTAATGCGACATTCAGTGGTGGAAAATTGGCGCAGAGGAGGAGCCTATTGACACCACTAATATTTTATAGTATTATTCCCTTTAATAAAAACTCAGAAATTCTGTCATTAGATAAGCCGAAAAATACTTCTAAAATTTAGTGATGTCAATATGCTCCTCCTCTGCGCCAATTTTCCACCACTGGACATTTCTCTGTTATTAATCAAATCGAAAAAAAACTTTTACGCATATAAAACCATCTAATAAATAAAATGCTTTCTAATATATTCAACTGTTCCCGGAAATAACATACGGACACTTATATATATGTGTTATTTAGTTTTCCCTGTACGTAAGACTAAAAAAATAACCGTGTTCAATCCAGCAAGCAAACTCAATGTTTTCTAAAGGGTTTACGAGATAGATAAATAAAGAAAATATTCGGATGTGATCGGTGACGTTAAATATATTCGCGTAGGAGAAGATATTACGCAAAAATATTATTTTTTCTGTTGAATGCTATCAGGGTTACAAGTTTCCTATTTTTTTTAATTCCTTAATTTCGCAGTCATACCAGACATTCATTATCTTTATTTAACCCTTTCAGGGGCAAGGTGCTTATATTCATAAAATGTTGAAATAATTTATTGACACCAGTATTTACAAGAGAATTTATTTGTAAAGGAGTAAAAGCATATTTTGGCGTACTTAATAAAGATGAACATTTCATTTTAAAATTCCGGTGCAAATATATCAATTAGGGATTAAAAATATGTGATGCCGTGATGGCATCACCGACCTTCAAAGGGTTAACTCTTTAACCTTCCTATCCTGAATGGGTCTAATCAACCCATTTCTATAATTCATTTCATTCGATTCGAACCAGAAATATTTTCCTACAGTAAGATAAAGAAACGGCACCGAAAACTAACATAAATAAACTCATTAAAAAGTTCATAAAGAAAATTCTGATGTGAAATGTTTATATTAATGTTGAGTAAAATTTCAAGAGGGTAGGAAAGTTAATGGTCACATTAAATTACGGTTTAAAAATTAAATTGCTTATTGGCACCACTTTTTTGAAAAAGAAATATTCACATTATTTAATAACAAGTACAATGATAACATAATAAAACCAAATACACAATTTTATAAAAGTGATGGGAATGAAACAATCTGAATAAAAGACACAGCACGTGAATATCACGGGAGCGAGAATTAAGGGGTTAATGACAAAGATTTGGTGATTGCTTAAAGTAAGAATTCTTCTTTCAGAATTTTTTAGCACAAGTCTAACATAAGTTAGATATACTTATTTCAAAACACAAATTAAATTTAATATTTATCAAGGTCATATTTTAGAATATTCTATGTAGTATATAATTAACTTCTTTAACACTAGAACGCCCGGAAATTTTTCTAAAGGTTCATAAAAATATTTTACACCAGAATTTTTATTTAAAATTATTTGACTGATTTATTTAACGTAAATCTGCCTTTTCAAAATTTAACTTATTTTGTGAAAGAATTTCTGGTTCTAGTTGACATTTAATCATATGGTCGGAGACGAATCGACTCCTGCCGGGTGTTCTAGTGTTAAGGAAGAAATTTCTCGTTTGAAATATGTTAATTATGCCTCAATGAAACTGATTCAGTCGCTCTAATTTAAAAGGTATCGTTACAATTACAGAAACGAACTGAATGCTACTCACAAAAGATTGATTAAAATTAAATTTTTACAAGATCCTCGAGTACTTACAAGTTATATTTAAGAAAACATCTCCAAAAGAAAGTTTTATGGCATTAAAAATGTAAAACGAAGTTATCTTCATAGCTGGCAAAATTCCTACTTTTTAAAGTTAAATAATTATACCTGGAGACAGAAATAGTATTCGGTTGATAGTTTCTTTTTAGGAGCGTTCGTAATTATATAAATACGTAGCACCTATAGTCATCGTTCAGTCCGTCTGTCTGTCCGTCTGTCCGTCCGTCTGTCTGTCCGTCCGTATATAACAGAGCAAAAACTACCCGACCGAATGATCTGAAATTTTTAATATATAATTGCTGCAAAATTTTGTCGAGCCATTTCCAATTTTATGAAAATCGGATGTATAGTTTAATTACAGGGACAGTCAAAAGTTTTTCTTTACATTTCGGCCAATGGGAAAAATTATTGCAAGTGAATTTTAATGATGTTACAGACTTCCGAATGGTCTGAAATTTTTAATATATAATTGCTGCAAAATTTTGTCGAGCCATTTCCAATTTTATGAAAATCGGATGTATAGTTTAATTACAGGGAGACCCAAAAGTTTTCCGTTACATTACGGCCAATGGGAAAAAAATATAGCAAATGCATTTTAATGATTTTACAGCCTTCCGAATGGTCTGAAATTTTTAATATATAATTGCTGCAAAATTTTGTTGAGCCATTTCCAATTTTATGAAAATCGGATGTATAGTTTAATTACAGGGACACCCAAAAGTTTTCCGTTACATTATGGCCAATGGGAAAAAAATATTGCAAATGCATTTTAATGATTTTACAGCCTTCCGAATGGTCTGAAATTTTAAATATATAATTGCTGCAAAATTTTGTCGAGCCATTTCAAATTTTATGAAAATCGAATGTATAGTTTAATTACAGGGACAGTCAAAAGTTTTCCGTTACATTACGGGGAATGGGGAAAAAATTATTGTAAGTGCATTTTAATGATGTTACAGACTATGCACTTATGAAGCGCAAAAAATATACATTCAGTACAATATGGGGTGCAAAAAATATTTATAAAACTAGTTATAGTACGAACGCACCTCATTTGCCACGTTTGACGAGCAATTTCCAACTTGTTTCTATTTCGTTATGATTTTATTTCCTTTAATTAAAAAAAAAATTCTAATTTATTCTTGTTTTTATGAAAATACGGCAAACTTGCATGCTATTTAAAATTTTGTGAATTATTAATATGTTCCGTTTCAGATTCCTTCTATTTAGTGGTACATATTGATGAAAATTAACACTAGAAAGACCGAGAATTTTACTCAACTTTTAGAAAAATATTTCACACCACAATTTTTATTTTAAATTATTAACTTATCCATTTAACTAGTTTTTTTTTTTTTTTTTTTTTTTTTTGTATTTTATAAACTAGTTTCATTTTATAAAAAACATTTCTGGTTCAATTCGAGATATATTCATTTGGTAGTAGTCAAAATGACAGTTCGCGGCCTTTCTAGTGTTAACCCTTTTAGGCGCGGTGTCCTTAAAAAAGGACACCTAATTTTAATTCCAAAACTGACAAACGGCACCAAGAATATTTAACTAAAATTTTCCTATTATAATTTTCCTATAATGTACATGAAAATAAGCAAATTCATATCTATATATATAAAAGCCGTTCTCTGTGTGTATGTCCTTTATACAAATCTTTAATTTTTGACCGATTTGCACGAAACTTCATGTACATAGGCTTTAGAACGTGGAATAGATCCCTGCCTGCTTTAAAAAATTATCAGACTACTATTTATCCCTTTTTTTCTACCACTTTCATAATTTAGTATTATACACTCTAAATTAAAATGTCTGAAATTCAGACACTTAAGTGTCTGAAATGGAGTGTTCAATTTTCAGACATTTTAAAATGTCTGAATTTTTTCAGACACTTTTTGCGTCTGAATTTCAGACACTTCAAACGTCTGAATAGCATCCATTTTTTTGTAAGCATCATACGTAGCCATGTTTGACCACGTTGAATCCTGGAAAAATATTTGGTTGTGGTCCTACCCCTCCCCCCCCCCCAATATAGCCTGATTTTTTTGGTGCTCTCAGTTTTGGTATACAATTTTCGTTACGTTGATAATTTAAATCTTTTACGACATTGTACTGATTATAATCAATATCTTGAACTTCAGGAGTAGAACAAGATTAAAAAACAAAAAATATTTATCTAAATATTAGATTTTTTAAAATTCATTTTGTTTTTAACCTTATTTTACTTTAAAAGTTCAAAATATTGATTATAATCAGTACAATTTCGAAACAGATTTAAAATATAAGCTTTACAAATATTGCACATCAAATTTTGGGGCGCAACAGTCGTAGGGGGACGGGGCACTTCCCAGTTTGCCCTTCCTTTAATCAAGAAGTACTTTTGCAAAAAACGCAACCCTGCATTATAGTTGTCTAAATTGAGATGTCCGATATTCGGGAGTATCCGTTGTGGAGGTTAATGGACATTCTCGAATAGCGAACACCTCTATTTAACGAATACTTTTTTAATCAGCAGACGTACATATTTGTATATTTTTACCTCAAAAAAGTAGACATCTCCAATTATCGGACAAATTCCGCGGTCCCGAAGTGTTCGCTATTAAGGGCTTTTAAGGTACATAGATAAATATATATATATATTTTATAATCTTGTCCTACTCTAAAAGTTCAAAATATTTATTATACTCGGTTGAATGTGGGAAAAGATTTAAAATATCAGATGTACGAAAATTGCAAAAATCCCCCCCCCCCCCAAAAAAAATGAAAATATAAAAAAATATATTGCCACATAGGCAATTTTACATATACATCACTTGATAATCACAACAGCCATTTAACTATGAATAATGAAAATAAATAAATAAATATTCTATTTTAATAACATTGGGGAAAAAATGACTTTGGTATTTTGTTAAATATATTTGCGTTTTTAAACTTGTCCTACTCTAAAAGTTCAAAACTTTCATTATAATCAGTGCAAGATTTAAGATATCAGCTTTACAAAAATTCATGCAAAATCCCCCCTCCCCCCCCCCCCCAAAAAAAAAAATGAAAATACTTATATAAAAATTATGTTTTTAAAAAAATTATATTTCCACATGGGCAAGTTTTTATGTAGATCAGAGGGCACTCACAAAAGCTATTCAACTATCAATAAAAACAAATAAGTACATATTCTATATTAAAAACATGAGGAAAAAATAACTTATGATTTCCAAACTTCTTTCGTCTTAAATATATACAGTAACATCTGTCATTTTTGTATTTTTCGTATAAGTGCATATAAATAAAGTTACCACAATTTTAAATACGAAATCTAGTTAGAGGTTTTTACTTTTTCCCATTATAAATTTCAAATTACTTTTTTATTAAAAATAATAAAAAAATCAGTATTAGAGTTGATTGCAAATCAAATACATATGTATATTTTTACAGGCAGCTTCATATAATAGACGAGTCTCATTTACTTTATTTATCTTTTTTTAATCTGCGGTTTTATGCCAGGAAGTAAGAAAGCATTAGGTCATCTTTCAAAGTGTTTTTTTTCTTTACTTCCTTGTGGCCGTCATTTACTGCGAGATAAAAATTATCCATTGAATCTAAGAACTGACATTGAATATATAATTCGTAATAAAAAAGAACGTCATAAGTTTAAAAATATATACTTCTAGAATTAGTGGAGTTTTTTGCGAACAGATTCAAAACTAATTAAATTTCATGCAGGATTTTGTTTAGTACAATAAATAAAATCATAAAATACACTAATTTTACTACTATAAAGAAACTTACTTGAGTTGCTGCAAGAGGTAAGAAATATTCCTCGATTTGAAATTTTAAAAACTACCACAACCACAGTGAGGGAGAAAGACTTTCATCAGTTTAAAAGGTAATCCCATAATACATCCGACTAGCCATATTTAAAGAATGAGATGTTTCATCCTAAAAACAGGACCCGCCAGACAAAAGTTTCTTTTTTTTTGCCAGCTTCGACAGGACGAAGATGAATAACACAATATTATTGATATAAATTGATACGAGTTAACACTAAGCCCATTGCACACGCTTTGTAGAATTTCCGGGTGTAATCTTCAACCGTCGTCTACTTCTGTTCTGTGTCTATCCCGCCCTTGTATCGACGACAGCTTCTAAGAGACATTTGATGTCGAGCACACACGTCAGATGTATGTATTCAATAAATAAATAATCCAAGTTAATACGAATTAAAATCACAGTACTTCACATTTCGCAAAAAACGAATTAAAATACACGCGTACATAAAAACAAACTTTGTTTGAATTACAACGTATACCACTTCGAACGAAGACATCTAAAACGCATGCGCAACTGGGAGTGCTAGTGCCCCCTGGTGGTTATTGCGTCGGAAGAATCAAAACGTCTTAAATTAAGACACGTTTAAAGCAATGAAGTGTCTTAAAATAAGACGTTTGCGGATATTTTAGACATTATTCTCAGTTCGTTTACACCATGGTCATAGTAAGACGCTTATGTATCTTAAATTAAGACATCTATAGTGTCTTAATTTTCAGATTAAGACACTTAAGTGTCTAAAATTCTTTTTCAGTCACATATGTGTCTAAATTTAAGACGCTTCTATTTGCAGTGTAGAAATATCTCTTTTTAAATCTTTTTAAATTCAAACGTTTCTTTCCTGTTGCCAAACCCTAAAAAATGACACAATAATGTCAAAAAATTAACGATAACGCGTATCTATATTTTTGCATTTTTGAAATTGACGTCATTCTAAACAGAAAATGCACATTATTTATATATAAAATAAAAACTTCAACTATAAGAGCGGTAAAATGATGTAGCACCTTAATTTAATTGTTTTTTTAATTAAAATATCTATTTAAATACAAACTTTTCAATTAAAAATATATTTTTTTATGGGTTTTTTTTTTTTTTTTGCTAGATATCTTGACGTCATTTTCTATTAAATGCTATATTGCATCTATATCGTTTACCCATACATTATAGCTAAGTATTTTAATTGTTTAGGTGCAGTGGTAACATTTTCTACGATATATATAAAAGAGAGAGTCAATTCTTTATTTTATTGACATTATTTTATCTTATTTTCATTGACGTCATAGTTAAAAGTATATAGAAAATGACACCACTTTCATTTAATCATTATAGATTTTATTATTAGTTACTTAAGATTCAGTTTGAAAATAATGTTTTATTATGAGTAGAAACTATTTTCTGAAATTAACCCTTATTATTATCCATAAAATGGAGGCTTTATTTTTAATGCTACGTCATTTGGGTGCATTTATTGCTTTTTCCACCGTATTGTCAAGGAAATCGTATATTTATGTGACACGCATCTAAGATAACATGCATTCTAATTTAAAATCTGAAACATTTTACTATAATTGCATATAAATAACGCTAGTTTTTATTTTAATTCAATTTTGGCCGTTCTAAAATTAAAACTGAAAAAAAAGTGATTTTCAGAATCCAGATATGTTTTAAAATCGTGATTTGGCATCAAAAGTTTTAATATCATAATCCTTTTCATTTCGAAAGAGTTGTTTATCAAATTTCACTTTCTCATTTTTGTATGATAGAATTAGGGAAATGTTTATTGATTAGTGGAAAAACTCATTCATTATTTATTCAATATTGTATACCCGCAAGCATTAAAATAAAGCTTAACAATATACAAAATAACATATTTTGTTTGCTCAGTAATGTCTCAAATGTATGTATTTATCTATCCATTTATAACATAAAGCAAGAATATGTGTCCGCCAGTAACGTTAACGTCATATCAACGGTGGCAATGACCTGAGAAAATGAGATACTGAGCAACCGATTTTGGTATTACCCAAAAATTAAATAACTTATAAACATCGAATAACTTCAGTTTTCCCACCTTTGAATAGAAAAAAAAATTCACTCTAAAACTGTATCTGATTTTTTTGAGGGGGGGGGGGGGTGTAATTTTGTAATCGTATTATTTGACAAGTATTCGCTTATAACTTGAATGACGTTTTATTGTTTTAAACATAGGTTCATTCCCTAAAGTTAAAGTTGCTTTTGTTAAAAAACGACAGTTAAAGTGTGGCTTGATTACGGAAGGTTAACCCAGTAAGTAAAAAGTTACGCTTAAAAAAGTAAAATTTGTTCATCTTTTTTAATTCTTCTGATATCCCATAACAAATTATAATGTTGCACCGGAAAACAAACTATATAAAACACAATGTCAATAGATATGTATTCGAACATTGCTTATCAGCTAAATATTAAAATAGAGTCTATAAAATTCCAATAAGTCTTCATCTCGAACTTCCTTCCCGCTAATTAAGTTTATTAGTACGGATATTTAAGAAGCAGAGAAACAAACTCTCATGATCTACGTCAAAACATGTTGGTTTTGGGGAGCAAAGATTAAAGATAAAGAAAATTAGAAGAAGTTTTTTCATATATTTTATAGGACAAGAATTTTGACAGCCAAGTGCAATTAACACATTTTAACTGTATAATTACTTACGAATAAAAAAAAAGAAAAAGCATAATATGCGCTTCATTTCATTACGAATTATCAGATTAATGTATGAGAAATGAATAAACATTTATTTAAGTTTCCCCGCATATTATCAGAAGAAATCCGAGCAACGCCGGGTAATACTGCTAGTTTTCTAATAAATTCGTTTATAAATTGCGGTCTCAGTCCATTATTTCATGAGTTTGTAAACAGAATTACTCCGTGCCAGTAAGGGTTAATGAAATCTATTTCATCCGTAGCTTCTGGTTGAAAAACAAATATTTTTGATATTGTGGTATTTTTAAGAACAAGGATTAAGTTTTTCTAAATTTATGGATATTGTATCCATAGATCACATAAAATTTAAATTTCGAAACGTTAAAAAAATATACTCTTTTGATATTAATGGCTTTAAATCCTTTCGAGGGATTGACACTTTTTTTTATCCCTCTTTGGAAAAGTTGCACCAGAAATTTTCTTTATAAATTTTAGCTTTATAATGTACGTAAAGAAAATACTTATTTTTAAAACAATTCGTTTCTAAATTTTGGTGCCAGTGACTTTTGCCAGCAGATTTATCTTTATCCTGAAATGTTTAAGGGACCATACTTCTTAAACGTTATGAAAATTTAATTTTTTGAGAAACATATAAAGGGAAGAGAAACATGTTCTGCCCATTTAAAAACAAACCGCAGAAAACAATTTCTAATATCATAACAATTAATAACAATAAAAGATAATTACGACTATAATTCAGGTAGTTGTGTCTAAAACATATCAGGTGATCCTTGTGTAAGAAATGCTTAAAGTAATATTTGAATAATTTCTAGCGCGGTGGTACAGTATTTGTTCCACTTAATCTTCAAGCCATGTGCACAAGTTTCACCAGAATTTCTAAATATAATTTTGCTTTTATAATATACCGGAAGAAAATTATTTATTTCTTTCCAAATCAATTTGTTTGCAAATTATGGTGGTCGTCAATCATTTTAACATTATTTCAATCAAATGATTTTACCCTTGAATCGGTTGAAACCGTTTATTTTAACAAGTTGAAAATAGTGTTGCCAGTGGGCTATTTTTTTTTAAATTAAGATTTCTTGTTTGACACCATTTTTTTAATGGTAAAATTCCTTTGCTTTCGGGTTAATTAACAGTAGAACGCCCGGAAGGAGTCGATTCGACTCCGACCATATGATTAAATGTGAAGTGGAACCAGAAATTCTTTCACAAAATAAGTTAGATTTTAAAAAACGCAGATTTACGTTAAATAAATAAGTCAAATAATTTTAAATAAAAATGCTGGTGTAAAATATTTTTATGAAACTTGTGTAAAACATCCGGGAGTTCTAGTGTTAATATATCATTAAATAAGGCGAATTCTACTATTTCAAAAAAGTGATGCCAATCAAGAAATCTGAATTTTAAAAAGTAGCCTACTGGCAACACTGTTTGAAAATGGGATTTTTTATCTTTGGCCATTAACTTATTATACCGTCATAGCGAAGAATGGCGTTTGATCCCGTTGATCCCCGTACGTAAGCGCCAGCTTGGCAATATTCGAAAAGGTGATAGTATCTGCTAAAAACAAAAGAAGGTTAAACACCTGGCAATGTAGAAGGGTCTAGCATTACCATTGTCTAATTAAAATTTTTGGATAACATTTTAGGCGCACATTTTACAATCGCTTCATAGAATTTGTATAGTACTGTTTTCTCTAAGATAAAAATAGAGATAAATTGCGGTAAACAATTGTGCTGAAAAGGTATGCTTTTTCGTAAAACATAGGAAATAAAAAAAAAATGCAATTTAACAAATTACAACGACCATTTGGAAAATGATTTTTTCAAAGTCTAAAATTTAAGACATAAAAATCCCACGGAGCTGGTCGTACATTACGTACGTCATGGATTAAACATTCCTGGAACAATCATGAACAAATTTTAAATGAAATTTCCTTTTTAAACTTCTAAACATCCCGCAATATTACTTTTATATCGTCGTATAGAGAAAAAAATCATTTTTAATTTCAATTTGTTTGAAAGCTGTATCTCAATTTGTTTCCGAGTTATTAATTTTTTTTTGTAGTTTTTATTATTTTTTTGTCATAGTGGCAACAGAAATATCCATTTCTGTTGAAAGGAAATGGAAAGTATAGATTACTGTATAGACCAATCAGAAAACGAATAAAATGCGGGATTCAACTAATAAAACGCTTCAGATATCTTTTTGATTTCTTATCCTGACCGAGGACAATAACCATTTTTCCAAATGGTTAATAAAAATTTAAATAAAAAAACTCTGCTCCATGAAAGAAACTGTAAGATCTCATTGAAATTAATAATGGCTGCGTTTAAACTTTTGCATATGAATATGAATATTTTTTTTTTTTTTTTGTGGACATAAATTAATGTGGCTTAAAATTATTTTTAGGATGTTTATGTTCGTTTGAAGTTAAGCTGTTATTAGAAGATATTAAAGTAAACGGTACTACTTGATTATCCTATCACCCAAAAAAGTGTCGTCAATCTGCCAGATTAAATACGAATAATGGATGATCGAAAATGCCACATTCACTTGACATTAACCGTGTTACACGTAATCAAGTCTTTTTAATTCGACATTTTATTTGTATTTTTATTAATGTTTTACTAATTTATTTGTTCTTTCGTTGTTTAACCCCTTAATTCTCGTTAACGTGATATTCACGGGCTGTGTCTTTTGTATAGATTGTTTTATTCCCACCAGTTTTATAAAATAGTGCAATTGCCTTTATTAAGGTATCCTTTTACCTGTCATTAAATAAGGTGACTATTTCTTTTTCAAAAAAGTGGTGCCAATAAGCAATTTGAATTTTTAAACAGTAATTTAATGCGACCGTTAAGGGGTTAAAATGACTTCAGATTTTGATTTTTTTCCCCTTCAAGCTTATATCTAATATTTCCAACAAGATTCGGGTTCTGTAGAAGTGCGCACAAAATTTGTAAAATATTTTTATTAGAACAAAAATTAGTATTAAAAAAACGGACCGAATCTGACCTGGTGCAGAAGAATATATTTGTATTTACAATTTTTATATGCCCCACAAACACGCAAGTAAAATAAATTATCCAATAATTTTAATCAAAGTTTCGCCTATTGCAAAGTTAAATAACAGCATTCATTTAAAATTATGAAACTTGCTTTAAGATTTAAGCTAATATATCTTAAAAGATTCTTGGGAAAACAATTTGATCTTCTTAACCCCTTAACGCTCGAATTAAATTACGGTTGAATAATTCAAATTGCTTATTGGCACCACTTTTATGAAAAAGAAATATTCACCTTATTTAATGACAGTAAAAACGATATCAAAATATACCCAATGTCACTATTTTATAAAACTGGTGGGAGTCAACCAATTTGGGTAAAAGACACAACCCGAGAATATGACGGGGGCGAGTATTAAGGGGTTAAAAGATCAGTTGATCTCGTAGATTTAAAACACTCAGATTCTATTATCTACAAAATGCGTAAGATGCTTTATCAAACTTAAAGCGGAAAAAATGAACATGACAGTACTTTATTTAATAAACGTTATTTCTATAATAATAGGCTAAGTGATGCTACTGTCATCAACCGTTCCGGGTTGCCCGCTTCACTTTTTATATGACAATCGGCCAATTTGGTAATTTAATGTTAGCCGGGCGTAGGTGAAAAATCGCCAAATATTGTTCCATTGCCATGAGTATTATAGTAGTCCATTTCATGCGACTGTCAGAAGCAATTTTTCGCGTGGTAAATTAAATAAAAGCTTTGATCTTGAAATTAAATGTCATGGTTTATGGTATTATTTAATAATTTTCTTTTTCATTTCTTTCTCTCTCTCTTTTTTTTTTTTTTTTTTTAGAAAAAAATGAGAGCTATAAATTTTAGATATTTCTGTTTTAAATTAAAGTTATGTATTTTAAATAAATGATTGAAAGTATTATATTTTAAATGAAATTAATGAAATGCGAAAAAATACGACAAGAACAATGTTTGGCGATCTATCACCTTTACCTGGCTAATATAAAAATACCCAGTTCGTGGTTTCTGTATCTGACCGAATCTTCCTATTTGGCGAAGGATTGAGGAAGTAAATTAAATTTATGAATAAAAGTAACATGATACAATACATTTAACGGAGACCAAACTGGACGCCAAGGGCAGCTAGTTTATGAAGAATTTTCTACAATACAGAAATGCATTATGTTATGCCTTTGTGTTTAAGAGTTAAATAGTTTGTAAACAATGCATAAAACACTATATATTTATTTTCATTGAACTCTGTTATTTTTGAATATATATAGTAATTATATATATATATATATATATATATATATATAGTATATTATAGTATAGTATAGTACAGTAATTATGTATATAGTATTATTAAAACTTCTCCGCTATTTATTAACCCCTTAGCCTACAATGACGGGCATAGCCCGCGTACGATGATCTAGCCAAATGTAAATTCTTCTTACCACTAAAATTTCACAGTAAATATAGTTTAATTTAATCGTCGAAATTCCATGATTAAACAAAGCAAAAATCTCTATTAAATTTTAGTGGTAGCTATGGATTTGACAAACCGTGGAGCTGTTGAGACGTAAATCTTAGGTTAAGGGGTTCCTTTTTACATGGAAATGTTTCTTTTGGATATATACTCGTGTAGAAGTTCATCCTAAAGAATTTGTTTCAATACATAAATTTCCATACAGGTATATTCGTTTTATTTAATCTTAGATGTTTAATAAAATCTGTGATTGAATAAAGCGAAAAAACTTTTCGAAAAGACTGGTATTAAAACAGAATGGTTATTTATTTTTCTGGTATGTATGCGTTTATGGAAACGTTACTTGTTACTTGTTCCTCTACCGATAATAGCAGTTTATATGCCGCCGGACAGATCGACGGAAACATGGAAACGTTGTGTATATTAAGAGTGAACTGGACAAAGTTTTACTTTTTCTTGTTTACATTTAACAAGGAATATACTAAAAAATCTGTGCAGTCTCTTACAAGAGTCTAAATCCTCGGTAATGCTCAACAATTTGCTTTAAAAACAATATTCAAGACACTTGAAATTAAATCAACTTCCATTTTTAAATGGTAAAAAAAAAAAGAGTTTTGATAACAATACCCCATATCTTAGAAACGGCTCTAACTTTTTTACTCTCAATGGTAAACATATGTATCAAATATGATAGCCATATACGATAATTATTTTCTTCCTCTATTTCTAAAAAGTAATCTTTAGTGTAAATGTCTACTAGTTCCAAAATTTGATTTGGAAATATATTATTGTGTCGTTCGGAAAGTCGTGTCCGTTTGGGAAGATCCATTCGTCCCGGAAAATTCTATCTTTTAATTATTAGACGTTGATTCTGGTATCTAATGTCTAATAATTACCGGGTAGAATTTTCCGGTACGAAATGATTTTCCCAAACGGACACGACTTTCCGAACGACCCAATATAAACCTTATTATACGAAAATAGAGGTAGACAAAAAGTAACAAAACAGTATCTTCTGGCAATCTTGTACCATACGGTGTAAATAATAATTATTCTACAGCAGGGATTATCAAAGTGCGAGGGTCGATCCACTAGCAGTTCGCTGAACGATTGATCAGATCTTTAACCCCTTAACAGTGTGGCCCGAACTGCATTCGGGCAAGAACACTTTGCTTGCTTCGTTATTAAAAGCATTTTGATACCACTAATTTGTAAATGTAAATTTAACTTTATTGATTGTCAGATATTTTTCGATTAAGTAAGGTAAATATTTTAATATGGAAAAAGTGGTGTCCAGCCCCATTTTTAATTTTTTTGTAAGAAAACAAATGTCACTGTTAAGGGGTTAAAAATATATAATTAATGTTAACTATTGATATAACATATTTAAAACAATGTTTTAAAAATTCAATACATAATAGTGTGTAAATATAATATGTGTATAAATAACTTTGTGAAAAGAAATTGTTTGTTAATGTTTATGTAGAGAAAGTGTGGGGGCTAAAATTTAAAGCATTTCAGCCCCGAAAGACTCTGTCATTGGCTCAAATGTTCAATACAATACCATAAGTCGCGTTGACTTTTTAACTGTTTTTTTTTTCTTTTAATGAATTCATTAAAATACGTACTTTTTTATTAGGTTACTTTAGCGTCACTTTTTTCAACCAAATTTTGCATCGATGATTTTCGAATGTATGATATATAATATGGTACGCATAACGAACCTACATGTAGTCTGGAATACTAGTCATGCTGTAGTCACAGCATCCCCAAACAGTCTCTTACAATATGAAATGAATGACAAGATTATACACGGAGTCCATTCTCAGCGGCGTCCAATGGCTAGTTCTTAAGCCGTTAGTCGTAGACATACAGTTCAATTACAAAATGCTTTTAAATGAGTCAAAGAAGTATATTAAACCATTGGGGAAGAGTGATTGGTATACGTGCAGCATAAGTTGCTCAGAATCTTTGATTATTCTCACCAGAAAAATTTTATTGTAAATTCTGCCTTATTTAATTCGAGCATTTTATCCATTCAATTAGAAAAAATTTCTGTTTTGAAAAACCGGTGATATAATATTAAAAATTATGTAAATAGACGTTCGTCCCGAAGGTTTTAAGACATATCTGCCAATAACTTTCTTTTTTTTGTACCACAAAAATTTTATAGTAAATTTTACCTTTTTAAATCGCCGTAATCTGCCGACTAAACAAAGCAGAAATTTATATCAAATTTTTGTGGTACAGAAAAGCGGAAGTGTTTGCAGCTATGGTTAAGATCTATTAGTCAATAAAAAGATTTCTTAAAATTTACAAAATTAATTTTTTTATTTGGTTCCCTTGTATTTAATAAAAATATCCCATTGTACTAAGAAGTGAGACAAAAAAAAAGTTACATTCTATACGATTAAAATTCTAAGTAATGGCTGTTTAACCCTCTCGCTGCACAACCCGAGGGTATCGGGCAACGGAAAAGTAGCAAAATTTGCACAACACGATATTTTATCGTGATGCATTTTTTTACCGCCTAATCAACCCTCCTTGATCATTCGCACCAGTAACTTTTTATTGATAATTTTGCATTATCTAATCGGAGCATTTTCGCAGTTTCGTTTTGAAAACTGGTGACAAAAAAAATAAAAATTCTTAAAAGACGGTCGTCGCGAAGAAATTAAATACGGAATGTTTGAAGCTATTTTGATTAAACAATGACGCAGCGATAGGGTTAATGTTAAAGCATTTTTTTCAGAAAAACAGGGGGCCTTAACAAATTTACTAGAAATATAAATAATCTTCTTTTATAAAACATAATATCTGACAGTAAAATTAACTTTACAATATAATTTTGTAATCTATTTTCATTCTGACGAATTAAACGAAATATACAATTTGTACTAAAAATTCAAGTGAAAAAAATAATAGATTTTTTGTTAAATGAAATCGTGAAAAGAAAATCTTATTTGCCTACCAAAATAAAATATATATTAAAATATAATTATTTTAACCAGTCTGAAACTTAATAAAATATAACACTATCCTAATACTTGTGCAATATGTCTAATTTCAGTTAAAGTGCAGATACACACTAAATAAATTATTCTAATGCTTTACGATGTATGTTGCGATTAAATGTGTCTTTAAAGCATTGCACAACTCGTCTGTGTCCAGATGCGGAAAATTGATGTAAGTCAAGCAAATCAAAGTTTCCTATCTCAGTCAATTTTAGTGTTACATGAATGGAACTCTTTTTGTCTTACTTGTTACAGTTATAGAACATATTTACTAAATATCACTCATAGGACCATAGGACAGTCTAACACATTTAATTTAGTAACTATTTAAAAAATGTTATTAATGATCTAAATAACATTTTAAATGCTTCTTTACATATTTTAAAACATTTTTGTATTTAAAACTATATTTCTATGACTAACGGTCTCCGTATTCGCCATTGGACACCGTTGAGATCCCCTTAACACCATTATTGTAATCTTCAGTTAACCCCTTGAGGGGCGGCGGGATAAAATATACCTCTCCTAATTTAAACAAGATTTTCACCAGAAAATTTTATATTTTTAACTTTGGAGGAAAATCGTCTTGCTTTTCCTTATTTAAAAATAAAATTTGTCGATTATTCCGGTGAGAATTCAATATTTAGAGACATTTTTGCTTGCCCCTCAAGGGGTTAATGTCTGACTCAAGTTTAGATTTCCCTTTCCTGTAATAATTGATAAATTTATTGATGCTACTTATTTTATAACCGTTTAAACATGCTGCAATACGGATATTATCCAACTCCCCATTTAAATATTCCTCGGAACAAACCTTAAAAGGTCTGTCAACCATAAACCGAAACGTGGAGAATTTCTAACTAAAAGGTGAACCAAATGAAAACCAAAATATGTCAGAAGTGATTGTATTTTAATGTGTTGTGTGAAGACATTTCAAGATAATTTAAGATAAACATAATTTGGAAAGTGCTTATGAATTATTAAATGTTTGTGAAAAGGTGTATATCTGACTCCGTAGGCGATCATATCGCATTGCAGAGGGGAGAAAGATTTTAGTTTGTCAAAACAACTCGCTGGAGCGCCAGGTGCGTGACAGTTTCGTTATCCAAATTATCTAATCTACCAAAATAAGCAACACTAAAAATGATTGCAAAAATGTGACGCTGCTCCAAACTGCTACCTATTAGTACCCTTGAGTGCTTGCTTTTTGCCACAGATTGTCTTTTGCATCGTATAGATTCTAGAAAAAGCTTTATATACCTATATAAGATCAGATGCGTCGTTCGCAAAAAGCTGATCTAAGGTGAGCATGATTAACGCCAGGGAGACTTCCATCAGTGAAAAGGAAGAAAAGTTTTCCCTTGATTTATAACAAAAATTCAGAATGAATAAGCAGCTGTAAATTGGTGGAAGTTTAACCCAGTAGTTATCAAGCTTTAGTTAAGAGTTAAAGTCTTTGATTTAGAACGGATAATGGATAATATTTAGTTCGATTTTAAATAAATTCCTCATAGATTATTTTAATTTGTTTTAACTTACTAACTATTTAAAAGAATAAATGTGTCATGAACTGTTTTATAAGAAATCTTATTCATGTTTAAGAACAGTTAAAAAGAAAACTATAATTTAATTTTAATTGTCTTATTGTTGAATATCTATATTTAATACATTTTCTGGAGAAAACATATTAAATATAGATTATTTATGACTTTTATGTAGGGTGTCAACGATTTTAATCAGTTGAATTAAATCACCGATTAAATCAAGATTTTAATCAATTGATTTAAAAAAATCATTGATTAAAATCATAAATTTTCTAAATGTTTTAAATGGCATAAAACAGTATTAAAATCTAAGATGAACATAATTTGGAAAGTTTCGACAGGTATTGTGACTTATGAATAAATAAAACAAAGCTTTAAATAATCGTTTCTAGGCGTAAATTCCTGAGTATTGTAAAAAAATTAAGCACAATAAATTTGTAAAAAGCATAGTATTTATCTAACAAACATAAAAAGCATTTAATTTAAAAATAATATTTAAATCTAACTTACAATGTCTTAATTTCCTTTTACTAATCCAGTTATTCATTATTTTATATACAATAAGCATAGCAAGTATAATAAATTTCTGCAAGTAAAAGAATAAAATAGCCAGAATTTTATTTCCTCATTCTATTTTTGCAATAATAAATTTATAGCAAATACTGGAATTAAAGAAGAATGAAATAATGACATTAGCTGAATCCCTATTGTAAAAGAATGTATAAGAGAAAAATAACTTATATGTATAAAATGTTAAGCATAGCAAGAGCTTAAAAATTGTTAAAATGTCGGCAAAGCTGTCTGAAACATTGAATGCTAAGAATCACCACAGAGTGCTAATATTGCTGCTGTTCATGTTTTGAGGATTTCAGATATAACTGTCTATTCCTTATATTTACTCTATATGTGTGTATGAATGGGTTAACACATTTTCATGTTTTCGGAGGTTATAATATGCATACATGTGTGTAAGTTTGGATTTAGTGATTACGAATGCAAAGTGAGTAGCAAATAATCTTTGTTAGTTTTGTTATTTGTGCTACTAACTAATGAAATTACTCATTTGTGTTTTTTTTTAATTCTAAAATTACTTACTGTTTCCTCTAGGCCATTTTTTAGGGCGACACAACCTGATCATTTTGAAATTCGTAAAATACACCCTACCCTTTTTTTAAAAATAATGAAATTCACCTATAATTGACAGTGATCTCTTGTAAAAAAAAACTTCCAAATCCCACAGTATTTCCTAATCTATGTGCCTAAGATCTTGTAAAAACGATATAACTTTATTTTTTTAAGAAAAAATTAAAATATCTTGATATTTAAATGTATATTTCAATTTGTAATTCATAAAATTATTAAAATTAATGACACTTTATTTATCATACTAAGAAACTATATTATTTTTCCCTTGTATAATTACTAACACATTACTAATATCATTCCTCATGAAATAGTGTCATTTTTTAAAACAAGCATCCACCCCTTTTTTCTTTCGAGAATGAACACTGGATTATTAATTATCATTTTAGTAATTAAAGCATAAAAATGTAATTATGTTCCGAATTACAGTGTTAACTGTTTAATAATTATTAATTTTAAATAGTGTTAACAATTTAATATTAAATGCAGTTATTAATCGTTTTAATAAATGTAAATATCACTAGTATTTAATATAGTATTGCATAATTATTACAAAATATTAATGTGTATAACTTTATTGTATGCTAATAATTTGCAGTTTTTAACATTTCTGTAATTACTAAATAATAATTATAATTTTATTAATTAACCCTTTCTGTCACGGTGTGCCCGGGACGGGATACCTAATTTTAATTCCAAACTTACAAGCGGCACCAAGAATATTTTAATAAAATTTTGCATTAACAATGAAAGTATAAAGTAACAAGTTTTTAATTTCTAAACAATTCGTATGTAAATTCCGGTGGCAGTCAATGATTTCATCATTTTACAACGAAATTTGTCTGTGTCGAAAAGGGTTAAAGTGTAAAAACATAGGTTATGTTAGCAGTTAAATGTTTAATTGTTTTGCAAATCTACAATTCTTGGTAGCTATTCAATATTTGAACGCTGGGAAAAAAAATCATAAAAATCTGAAAAAAAAAATCTGATTACAAAAAATCTATTTATTTAATTTAATTTAATTTTTAATCATCATTTTTTTTTTTACCAGGGTTGGCCAACTGTGGCACGCCACATACCGCTAATATTTTACAGAAAAAGAAAACTTTTTCAATTGCAGAGATTCGGTGATTAGATAACGCAATGATTACTACAAAATTTTAGTGGTGTCTAGCGTGCCGCAGTTGGCCACCTCTGTTTTACACCCTATTTTTATTACACAACCTGCAGTTATATCATTTATCTAATGTATAATAATGTTTTCTAAAATATTTCATTCGCCCCAGAAATAATATAAGAACATTTAGTTATTTAAATTAATATTTTATAATTGTGCATATGTGTGAAAACATCCGAAAACATTCAAGCGAGAAAACTCCGCCATCTCACGCGAGTTTTAGAAAAAAAAACAAATCAGTGTACGTAAATTTATGGTCCGTGATCTGTGTGTAACTCGCGAGTTAACATCTCAATATGTATAATATACAGAATTCCATTGGAATTTATAAATACACGCATTTAAAAATTAATAAATGCTTCCCTTCACTTACCAGTCATGCAGTGGGCTACTTTTTTTTAATTCGGATTTCTTGATTGGCACCGCTTTTTTGAAACGGTAAAATTCACTTTATTTTTGCCAGAATTAATATGTCATTAAATAAGGCACATTTTACCATTTCAAAAAAGTGGTGCTAATCAAGAATCTGATTTAAAAAAAGTAGCCCATCTGGCAACAGTGTCACTTACATTATAAAAACAAAATATTATTAAAAAAATTGCTCTTCAAATGTGTCAATTGAGGGGGGGATTTAAAATTAAGTGATATAAATTATATAGGACCACCCTTCAAAGAATTAACTTTATCTAACAGGTAATTCCTATATGTAACGATTTGTTTTAACGCTAATGCAGCTACAAGTCATACAAACACGTTTGCAACCAATATTTTTATTTTATTTCTGCGTAGTATATATTTAACTTATTGTATTAACTCTAGAAAGGCCGGAAATTGTTTTCAAGTTCTATAAAAATATTTCACACCTGATTTGAAACTGTTGAAGTTATTGAGTTAACTTTTTACTTCTTTGTGTCTTTTAAGGCAAATTTTGCTATTTCAAGAAAGTGGTGTCAAGCAAGAAATCCGAATTTAAAAAAAAGTAGCCCACTGGCAACACTGGTTTACATCTATGCTTAAACCGTTAATTTTGAATACCTTTAATTTTGGATTTTTACAAAGAATAAATATAGACAGGTGTCGCCAATGCTTTAGAGCAGTGATTCCCAACCTTTTTAGTTATGCGGACCACCGATTTTGTAAAAATAACTTTGAGGACCACTAACTATCTAATATACATGTTCAAAATATGACAAATAGACACCTATATAGTATATGCACATGACGAATATATATACAGGGCTCGCAGCGTTCCTAAAATTTTCGCACATTACTACCACTAAATTAAAACTGTAATCTTTCTTCTATAATTCTATTATAGATGTTAAAGTAATCTACCACGAAGAATTCTTATTTAAAATACTGGTAGAAAAGTGCGAAAATTTTAGGAACGGTGCGAGCCCTGTATATATAAGTATTATGTCAGTAACTGCTGTACTGACTGTAAAGATGCTGTACATGAAGAAGAAAAAAATATTTTTTATAAAGAAAATAACTTTATTTATTGTATTCACTTAGCTATCACAATTATATATAAAAAAAAAAAACAATGATCCCCCCCCACCCTTAATGGGATTTTTGACACTGTTTGTCCTCGACGAGAGTGTCAATATCTGGATTGAAACTGGATAATTTTAGTCTCAAATCACTCTCGGCATTCATTTTATTTCTATAATTATTTTTCAAAAAAAAAAAAAAAAAAAACTAAAGTTGAAAAGGCTCGTTCACATAGATAGGTTGTAGAAAAGACCATCAAGTGTCTCAGTGCAGTTTTGGCAATAGCTGGATAGCCTTTCCGAACTTTTATCCAAAATGAGACCAGTGGTGTTGTCTTAAAAATCGATTTTAAAGTCTGGTCACATTATAGTTCAATTAACGAGTCTTCTTCATTTGAAAATAATTTTAATTTTTTTAAGTAATTTTCTTCAAAGGGGTTTCTGATTTATTGTATTTCATCTTCAATTTTAGGGAAGAACTTCCTAAAAAATATGAAAAGGCTTAATTACTGCTTCAGTTAGTGTTGGTAGATTTCTCATTCATATGAATGATTAATAAAAGTATAAGACAAGTAACTAAAATTTATTAATTTTAAAAAGGTACTATTTGAAAAATTTACTAATTTTAAAAAAGTTATTGTTTTAGGAAAATAAATGTTTTTAATTACGCTTATTAAAAAATAATAGAATAAAATTAAGAAAAATAAATAACTTTAAATTACCTGAGGTTAGAGGCCAAAGATTCTAAATGTTCTTTTATAGTTGCAGCTGTTATTTTATCCATTTTGACTTCGTTGGTTTCAAGAAAATCATGTAGGACTGGAAATGCGTCGAAGGAATCTTGCTCCACTTTTTGAGCCCATCGTTGAAGTTTCTTTATCATTGCTTCTATTTTGTCTTGCACAAAACACTTATGAGCGTCCTTGTCCTGCAGAGTTAAGTTAAGAACATTGAGAGAACCAAAAATATCCGCCAAATGTGCCAACCGTTTCAACCAGTTTTCATTGCTCACACAGTCTAAGTAGGAATTTGCATGTTTTCCATCATAATTTCTCTCCCTGAATAAAACCGTGAGTTCATCACGGAGTTCGAACAATCATGTCAACACTCTGTCTCTCGACAGCCACCGAACTTCGCAGTGAAGTAGAAGCTGTTTGTGTTCACTGCCCATTCCATTACACAAAACAGTCGGGAGTTTTAGGTCTTGCTTTGATAAAGTGAACTATTTTTACTGCATCGTCAAGAGTTTTTCTTAAACTCTCGTCCAAACCTTTAACTGCAAGAGCTTCTCTATGTATGCTACAATGCGTCCATTGAACCAAGGGAGCAACTGATTTAACTTTGGCGAATAAAGCAATATGAATTCCAGACATAGCACGTGTCCCATCCGTTGTCAAACCTACATACTTAGTCCAATCTATTTCATTTTCTTTTATAAAATTGTCAACGTATTTGAAAATCTCTTCGCCAGTTGTTTTTGTCGGCAAAGATCGACAAAACAACATTTCTTCTTCAATATTACCATTCAGCTCAAAACGACTAATGGACTAGCTAATAAATTAGCTTGACCAGCAACGCCTGTACTCTCATCAAGTCGCAGCGAAAAATATTCACTTTGTTTCAAGAAGTAATGACAACTTTTTTTACATTTTCCGACATTTCATCAATTCTTCTTTTAACGGTTGTATTTCATAATGGAATTACATTTATTTTTTTTTTGTACATTTTTCATCAAACAAAGCATTACTTATTATTTTTGCTGCGGGTATAATAAGTTCCTCTCCCACGGTGTGAGCTGAACACTTCTTTGCGATTAACAAAGAAAGCTCGGAAGAAACTCTGGTGTTTAGTTTGTTCTGTTTTGAAGATTTTTCCATGGTAGATTTAGACATACAAAAATTTCTTTTCTTGATTTCGAAGAAATCCAAAGACTTTCCTAAACATTCAGGATATTTAGTTGATAGATGTCTTTCAAGTTTTGAAAATTTCATAAATTCGTTGAATAGCATTTCGAAACAAATCACACACTGAGGCATAGGCTCTTCCTCAGAACCAGAAAACACAAACCCACATTTTAAAAAAAAATCAGGGTTATATTTACGAAAATATATTTTAGATTTCCTTGCTATTTTTTTACAATTTAGACTGGATTTCGCCTTCATTTCAAATTCACTATTTGTAGAAACAGATGTATAAGTCCCTTCATGACTTGCCAACATCGTCTTACGACAAGACCCCGTCCGAAACCAACCATCCATATTGACGTGAAGTAATAGTAGCTCACAGTACACACAACAATATGATACATCAACAGAAAACCACAGCCACTGACAAAGGAGTCAGTAATAAAAGTGCGGAATGCGGATGTGGTGGGGAGAAGGCTGAAGAATGTCGGAGAGAGGAGAGCGTTGACCTTGATGACTGACAAATGTAAGCCCAGCGATCAACAGCCAGCGCTTATGTAGTGAATCGTCTCGAAAATCCGGTATTTGACCCCAAGTTTCTACGGCCCAGTACCACGGTGCTCGCGGCCCACAAGTAGGCCGCGTCCCACGGGTTGGGAACCGCTGCTTTAGAGTGTTCCAGACCCTTTATGCTTTTACTATAAATATATTTTTTAAATATTCCTTGTTAATAATAGTAAAATTGCAAGAGATTTGAAATACGTTTGGTTCTTAAAGTGATATAATATAAGTTAAAATTTTATGCCTATAAAATTATGATATTGAATAAATTATAGGCATAATTATAAAATTATGCGTTTTAAAACCTATAAAAATAGATTTTAATAAATCTAAAATTATCTTTCATACAAATAATTACCAAGAAGCCATTATAAGAGAATCAATTGAAATAATTACTAATAAAGATACAGCTTGTAACGATGCACTGTCGAACGATATCCATGCAGTAAGGATAAATTTGCTGTATAATAAATGAAAGCTCGTTTTGTTGAAAATTTGAATAACTTTATCTGGCATCTCATCTGACGTACAACGTTTAAATTACAATGATTTTCTTCTAGACAATTCTCGAAGAAGCGCAAAGAAAATAATAACAACATTTAAATTCCACTGATGACGTTTTTGCGGTGACTGAAAACGTTCTGGCACTTTTCTAATGTATTTTAAGATATCCTGATGTATTTTAAATAATTTTAAATTATATGTATGCAACTGAAAGTAATTCTTGTGTATTTATTTGTGCTTTTTAAATGAATATTACGAATATAATATTCTTTGGAAATTTGCAATGGTTGACAAGACGCGCAGCAGTAGGCAGATTGTTAGTACTCAATTATTATTGGTACTCTTCTTCTTATTTTTAATGACAGAATTTCTTAAATTTACTTTGGAGAAGAATAGTATTAAAATTTATTGGTGATAATCGACCCACTGCTATAGATGTTTTCTATCAATGAATTAATATGCAAATATATATTTAAAATTTTTCGAACTTTATTTTTACTTATTATTGAATAAAATATTTATTTAACGATAATACTTTAAATCAGGATCGCCAGTTTGGCCTCCTTTTTTACCCAGAAATTTCGACTTGAGACCGGAAATTTTTGAAGCAGAATTTTAACTTTAGGTAATCAGAAAATGTCTCACATTAAATAAATATGAAAATTCGTTTTGCATTTTCTAGTATGATTCCGAATTTTTTAAATAAAACTGGAGACCAAACTGGCTACCTTGTTTTAAAAAGAAACTAATAAAAAAATATTTTAAAGATATGATACATTATTTTTTTACAAAGATCTTCTTTAAAAATCAAACTTTCTATATTTCTCTTTCAAAATACATTTAAAACTACAACAAAAACAACAAAAACCGTTTTTGTTGAGCATAAAAACATTGACTACTAAGAATAAAGAAACTGTCTTTTCTGTGTTGTTGTTTTATATGCTATTGTTCAATATTTGTAATAAAAAAATCGAATGAAAGTCTCGAAAGAAGTTAAAGAAATTACCTATATCGGAGATTTCTTGACGATAAATTTTTTTCAAATATCAATCTATGACCTGTTGAAACCCATGTGAAGCATAATAATTGCTCACGCAAAAGTACTTTAGTTGTTTGAGACCTTCTACACCTCAGCAAAAAAAAGAGCTGCGGTTTATATCGAAAAATAAAGTATAGAAAAATGGACAATTCTAAATCTCGTTTTGTATGATCGGAGTCTTTTCTATTTCTACCTATGTGTGACATTATTTAAAAAGAAAAGATGCTTTGAACTAATTGGAACATTTTCTGAACTTATCCCCTCAATGACAATAAACGTATAAATAGGTATGACGATAGAGTCTATATATCTTTTGATGAAGGAATTGCAGGTGAGTACTTTAGACTGCTAACAATTTTGTATATCTCAGGAAATACTTTTAGATATTATTTATACTGAGAAAAAATGCAAATGAGTGGAAAATGCCTAATTAAGATTATGTATGTTTATGTGTTTATGCATTTCTAGTCTTACATATGTGAGATAACAGACTGCGAAGAAAGAAATTTTCATAAAAGTGGGAGAATTATCAACATGACTTCTTTTGACAGCAAACACATATAATAGGATCAAGGTATGATACTTGAACCCGATATAACGTTTGAGAAAATACACACACGAAAATACTTATGGTGCAGGAAATTTCCTAAATATCAGAAAATATTTTGAAGATTATTTTTATTGAGAGTTATAGATAATTTAATATATGTATATATATATATATTTTTTTTTTTTATTTATCTGTCTAAATGTATTGGTACCTATGTGACAATTTCTTTTTTAAGAAAGGGCATTGATAAAAACAGAAATTTTTTTAACTTAAGTTCTCAAGAAACCAGATGTTATAAAAGTATGAAGATTATATTTAATTTCAGAAGATAATTTCAAGAAGGCTAATTTATGATGTCA